>JAJPUD010001359.1:164319-184754 GCA_023553655.1 Myrmecobius fasciatus
AATGTTAGTTTTTTGTTTGTTTTGTTTGCTCCTTTCTCCAGCCTATTTCGAGTGATTTTTAAAGTTGTTTTTGCCCTAGAGCCCAAGGGGTAATATTATAAGCTTCTTATGGAAGTAGAGTGGGACTTCACAGCCATCCTCCTGTTCTGGGGGCAAAGGATTGTACAGGTGACGTGATTCAGTGGGAGTTAGAGAGACTTTTAGATGGCCTGCTTAGTAGGAGCACAGGGGCTAGTTTCTGTCCAGCTGCACTAAGAAATCAGGTTCTCACCATTAGTTTGCTATACTGGGGCCTGACCTGTACTAAGGCAGGGGACTTCACTGTTGGCTTGCTACAGCATAGAGTTCTGCTGGCTTGCCTGGAAGTTGCCTGCCCTGTACTGCACTCTTCTTTTACGTGAATATATAATTGAAGAAAATATAAGCACCTTAAGATAAAATTCCTATTTCTGAAAACATTAACAAAGTAAAAAAAGGTAATTGATAAATGAATGGAATATACAGTTTTGAAACTCAAGAGGATTGATGATTAACCTCCAAATAAGCAAATAATAGATATTGAAAATCATGGGAGAAATAAATTAGAAAGCAGAAAGATTTTTTTAAGGTGATTAAAAACTTAGAACTACTTTTTAAAGGCCAAATCAGTAAGCCACTAACTACTTTACTTTCTTCCTCCTAAAAGAGAGGGTAATAACATCTTCAAAGTAATGAATATGGTGCATGCAGGAAAATAAATTGTGGACTCTAGTATACCTAGTTATATAAATTGCAAAACTGAGAACTTAAAGGAAATGGATAAATAACTGTAAAAGCACTAAATTAACCCAAATAATAAGACATCTTAAATCTAATCTCATAAAGAAAATCAAACAAGCAAAAGACTACTAAAAAAAATTGTTATAAATTTACAAGTGAATTCTGTCAGATATTGAGTGAGCATCTAGTCCCTATGCCAAATAAATTGTTTTCAAAAATAGAAAAAGGCATCCTGCTAAACTTTTATGAGAGAAATGTGGTCTTGTTGCCCAAATCATAGAGGACAAAAGCAGAAAAAAAGAATTATAATTTACCAATAACAGTAATGGATGCTTGATGCCAAAAAAAAAAAAAATTACATAAAAACGTGGCAAAGAGAATATAGCAATAAGAAATTCATTGTGACCAAGTTAGACTTATACCAGGATGTGAAGATGGCTCAACATTAGGAGAATAAGATAATCTTTATAAAACATTTAGCACATTAAGTGCCTACCATTTAATAAATGGTAACAATTATATTGCTTTCTCACTTTCATCAGTTCAAAGATGTAGCCTGGCTCTGTGGATAGAGCATTCATTACCTTCTAGCCAAGAAAACCTCGGTTTCTATCTTCAATATTTCTGTCTTGTGTGTTCAACACATTCTGATTGTATGACCTGGGCAAGTCACTTCTGCACTTTAGGTAATTCCCTAAGAACTTCCAGTCCTGCATAAGTAGAGGAATTTTCCTCAGCTGAGAATTCCCCACACCAAGAAAAACCACAGGTTCACCCCTTATCCTCTATCAGAATATACAGAAAAGTCTCTTTTAATACATCTCTTATTTAACATTTAAAGTGCTTTTTAAAAAAATAAACATAAAAAAGAAAGTACCTTACGGTCATAGCATAAAATATATTTAACCCAAAGCTAACTTTTTTTTATATTGGAGAAACACAAATCATTTATTTTCTCAGTAGGCTGAAAGATAAAAGTAAGAATGTCCCCTTTCCACTTTTATTTAACATTCTACCAGAAATACTAGCTATATATAGTAATAAGACTAAGGATAGAAATGAAAGGGGTAAACATAGGCAAAAAAGGAGATAAATTACCCTTATTTATAGGGTGTGTGTGATAGTCTACTTAGAAAACCCTAAAGAATCAATAAAGAAAATAGCAGAGATGATTATGATTCATAGCTTTAGCCAAATAAGTTGATCCAAAACACACACAACACATATCATCTACCTTTCTGAATATTACTAATAGCATTATTACTGTTTATAATAATTACAGTAATTGCTAACAGTAATATTCAAAAAAGATAAAATGGAACAAGTTTTATTTAATAAAAATATGGTAAAAACCTAGGCAGTTAATTTTTTTTTTCTAGGCAATCTCTGAGCCTGTTTATTCATCTATTTGTATTATTTTATGATTTTAAATCTGAAACTCGAAAGGGAAAGATTCTAAATGTACATATTATCTTTCTATCACTTTCTCATCAGTCCTTTCAGTTTGAGGGGGTAGCTCTGACTCCTACTGTATTTGACCTTGTATTGCCTATTGAATCTTAGAGCCTGATATTATCTACTTTACCAGACTTTCATCTACCAGACCTACTTTGTTTCCTATAAAACACATATGTATATGGCATTATGTATTATATATGACATTACAACTATGTACATATGACAATTTATAGTTTACCAAGTGCTATCCTTCTAATAACCCTCTGAGAGAGATGACATATTGTTATCTCCAACTTAGATAAAAAATTTGTGTCAGAGAATTTCTTGTGTCTTTGTTATGGCTATTTAGCTAAGTAGACCTCAATCCTAGATCTTCTGATATTAAATTCATTCCTCCTTCCTGTGTACCATGTTGCTTCTCAACAATTACACTTTTAAAAATTGCCATATTTATTTTTAAATAGCTTTTTTATCTGTTGTCTTGCCATCAACTAGCAATTGTCACTACCTACTGCTAGAACAGGGCTTCTTAAGTTTTTCCACTCTTGACCCTTTTTTCTTTTTCTTTTTTTTTTTTTTTTTTTGCTGAGGCAATTGAGGTTAAGTAACTTGCCCAGGATCACACAGCTAGGGAATGTTAAGTGTCTGAGATCACATTTGAACTCAGATCCTCCTGACTTCAGGGCTGGTGCTCTATCCATTGGACCACCTACCCACCCCCTCGACCCTTTTTTGCCTGAGAAATTTTTACATGACCCATCTTAAATTTGAGCAGATGTGTTTTTGGCAGCATTCATATGTGTGCAGTGCAAAGTGTGCATATTGTGTGTTCAAAACCAAGGCTGTAGTGAAGTCATGCGATGGAACATGGACAAGTGCTACCAGAAACATTTCCTATGATTAGCGTTTATGAAAGTCTAGTTATATAGCCTTTATGATCTCTATTTGGGCCTTTTTCTTCTGTAAAGTTACTGGATAAATGAGGGATTATTAAATGTTGTTTCATGCTGAGTTTGCAGTATATGTGTGTGTGTGTGTGTGTGTGTATATATATATATACGCATATATATACATATACATATATTTGTGAATTTAAACTATATAAATGCTTTAGTTTCGTGTCATTATAATAATTTTTCTTTTCTACACCTTTTCCCAATTTTCTTGTTAAAGTGGTAATTTTTTTTTTCAGGTTTTTATTTATTTATTTATTGTTTCCTAAGGCATCAAGATTCTTGGTAAATGCTGTATTTTTGTGGTGGTTTTAAAAATATTAAACAGGGTTATAAGAGGTGCCTATATTATACTTATTTCCCAGTTTTGAAATTTATTTTTAACACAAATATTCTTACATAATCATATTTTTTTAAAAAAAATTATGGGTATCTGGACTGATGCTGAGTGAAATGAGCAGAACCAGGAGATCATTATACACGGCAACAACAATACTATATGATGATCAATTCTCATGGACATGGCTCTCTTCAACAAACCAGTTCCAATTGTTCAGTGAAGAAAGCCATATAGAGAGAGGGATATGAAATGTGGACCACAACATAACATTTTCATGCTCTCTATTGATGTTTGCTTGCATTGTGTTTCCTTTCTCTGATTTTTTTTTCTTGTAGATATGATTTTCTTGTACAACAATAAGTGTGGAAATATGTATACGTATATTCGATTTGTCAAGTATTTTAACATAATATATAGTGGATTTCCTGCCATCTAGGGAAGGGGTGGAGAGTAGGGGGGAAACATTTGTAACAGAAGGCTTTGTAAGTGTTAATGTTGAAGAATTACCCATACATATGTTTTGCAAATAAAAAGTTTTAATAATTAAAAAAAAATTATGGGTATCTTTTGTTTTCATATCACTTTTATATGACTGTATCCTTTTAATTATTCCCTACTTTTGGAGCCATCCTTTGTAACAAAATAAGGGGGAAAAAATACAAGGAAAAATAGTTCTGCAAAACTAAAATAATAACTTAATCTGACAATAGATACAATGTCTCATATCCTTAAATTTCTCACTTCTGGAAGGAAGGGAAGATGGTAATACATTCTCTGAGATTACATTTGTTCACCATAAGTACATAACACTCCATTTTGTTTATTTGTTACTCTTCTCCTTTCTATTTAGTCATTGTTTTCCTAGTTCTGCTTTCTTCATTTTGCATCAGTTCCAATAAGCCTTTTAATCTTAATATTCATTGTTTCTTACAATAGATTAATATCCCATCATATTTATGTGTCACAATTCATTTTAGATCTTCTCCAGTTATTGGTCATCTATTTTGTCTAAGTGCTTTATGAATATTATCTTATTTGAGCCACACAACAATCTGAGGTAGATATTAATATCCCTAGTTATAACTGGGGAAACTAAGGTAAACAGAAGTTAGGCTACTTGCCCAGGGTCACAAAATTAGCGTCTAAACCTCAGATCTTCCTAATTCCAGTTCAGTGCTTAACTTCCTGTGCCATCTAGTTGCATAAATGGAAATTAAAGCTGTTGATTAATGGGTTAAGATTATTAAGGAGGGAAATTTAGGCCAGAATAGAGGTGATTATCTGAAAAAGCAGGGAATGGTGGAGTGACTTGTAGGAAGAAGTATTGAGGAACAAGGAGAGCAAGAAGACAGGAAGTTGTGATCAGGTAGAAAAATTCAGTTGGGTGTTTTAATAGCCCAAAGTTCAATTGCAAAGAGAATTTGGATCCAAGATTTTTAAGACCTACTTAAAAGAGTGTGGTAGACAAAAACAAACAAACAAACAAACCCATAAATATATTCTCATTTTAAGTTTCATGTCTAGTGTTTCTTCGAATCTCCTCCCCTTATTTTGATGATATAGTACTTAGAAATTTTCATGCATAAAAATATAAAATGATGTAATCTAATATCCCAAATATATTTTCCATAACTTCTGAACTAATAGCTCCAATTGGATTTTAAACATTTTAAGTCTTCTGAAACCTAAATAATAGAAATAAGTGCACATTCCATACACATGTGTTCAACCACATGTATTTACATGCATTGTATATGCTAGTAGAGGTAGCTTTAACATTTACTTTCGGTGCTAGTTTGTGAAGATTATTTAATAAAAATGTTTGTTTTGGTCAGCCAGATTTTAGGATAAATGAAATTTTAGAGTTAGTAGATGTAATTGTAAAATTTTATTAATAGTATATTCATCACAATAATTATACTTTTGTGCTTTTCAAAAGTATATAAATTTTACTCTTTAGTAATATGATCTTTTATTTTACTTTTAAGATGTAATCTTTTATTCTTTTCTAAAAACTAAATTGAGTTTCACTACAAATTATTCCCCAAATGTTTCTCTTCAGATCATCATATTGCCCAATTTGCTTCTATGACAGAGGCCACTTTAAGGGGCTGAACAACGTAATAGAATTGCTATGTAGTAAGACTTGCTCTCAGTTGGGCACTTCAACAGGTTACAGTTTGGTGTGACAGTAATGAAACAAGCCACACCAGAAGCTGCTAACTTGGCCTTTTTATATTCTTACTTTTCTTTTTTAAGAAAAAAGGCTAGAAGAATGACAGTCTACTTTAATTGATCATTCATTTTTTAAAAATATGCATCATCTTTGTCTGATTTTGGAATGTGCGGAGTTGAAGGTCTGGCCCCCAAAGTGACTTTCCAATCTGCTGCTATTCCAGCCAAGTTCCCTTCAATGTATGGAGTATGCTAAGTTGAGCTGGTTCTTAGAATATCCCAGAACCAGAGTGCAGCTGCTGCTTTTAAGCAGCAGTGTGTGTGATAATAGGCTTTGCTATTTACTAGGACTGAAGTGCCTGAACTGGCACACGCAGACATTATATGAAATCTGAAAGCATGAGGATAAAGGAGATTTCCTTGCGGCAAGATCCAGATCTAAGAAAGGAATTGGCATTGTTGGCGAGAGGATGTGATTTTGTTTTACCTTCCAGATTCAAGAAGAGACTAAAAGCCTTTCAGCAAGTTCAGGTTTGCTTTTTTATTTCTTTTTATTTCCTTTTTTTTTTTTTAATTGGAAGATTTGTTTTACTTTCTTTTGAGGTTTTAACTTCAGAAGTGAATTCGTTTTTAATTTGTTCTTTTTACTTCTATACTTAACTATTTTTTTAAGATGCTAAATATTCTGTGGCTAATTTGAAGCTCAAATTAACTTGTTTCTGTTAAAAGGGATTAGTATAGATAACTATAGTCTGTAAGCATTTGGGGTTTTAAATGTTGGTTGTCATGTTGAATTAAACATGTGATTTGTGAATTAAGCACAGTTCTTTTTTTTTTTTTTTTACTAAGAGTTGTATAGCAACTGCCACAAAACTGGAATTTACATAATCATTCTCTTACCCTAAGTTTTAACTCGACTCGATGATTAGCTTAATACAAATAAAATTTAAATTAACTAAAAGTAGGTAAAAACATCTCTTCTCCCTTTATATCATTTCAAAGTGGAAAAAATAGGAGCAATTATTCCATATTTTATAGTTGAACTTTGAATTGGTACAAAATTTCATTATGTAATGATTGTCAACCTTGCATAATAGTTGAAAGAAATTCATTTTTTAAAAAAGACTTTTAGTATTTGAATGTAAAAGACTGTTGCTCTTGAATTTTAGATTTTGATTTTACCTCCATTTTAAGTATCTAGGCAGTCTTATGCCAAATAGCATGCATATTTTCCATGTCAGTCTGATTGGCATAATTTAAAAATAAAAAATATATACAACTGGTAATTTGACAACAACATTTTAAATTGTAGATCTAGTTGTGTCAACTAGCTTGTCCTTAACTCACCCTTTTTATGTTTAGGTTACATAGGGTAAGATTAGATATGTGTAAGAGAAGAGCATATCACTACCAAACAGACTTTACATTCCATGCATACTGAAATTCTTTGCTCCGTCTTGGTTTAGGAACATTTGGTAATCCAAACACCTGGATTTTCTGTCTCTTTCTGTAACTAAATGCAATATAGCAAATAAAAAGAAAGAAAATAATACTTTTTAAAATTTAGATTATAATTCTGTAACTTTCAGAATATTTTAAAAAATCTTTCTCATTTATGTTTAACTTATGCTTTTTACATTTTAGAATTCTATTTGCCATGAATTCTTATTGAAGTACATTTAAAAAAATTTTATACATTAAGAAAAATAACTTTTTTTTAAAAAAGACTTAATTTTGAGAACTTACAATTTTGACTTGATATGTTATTTCATGATAAAATGTATGTCATATTCAAATCTTAAAACACTATATAGATGCTAGCTATTATTCCTCAGAGGGGTTTTGAAGTATATAGCTGATTAACAAATTCAAGATTTATTGATATTAAACTATTTGCAGGAATAAAAGTTCCTCTTCATAGTGACAAATTTAGTTGATTTTTCCTTTGAAGGATGTTACTTATTTTTGTAAATCAGTTTATTTTAAAATATTAGAGGTATCCTACTTTAAGCAGGTTATATATGAGAATTTGAACTTTTTTTTGAATACTACAAAAGGGTACATAATAGAATTCCTTTAATAGTAAACTCCTATAATGTATTTTTAAATTGCTCTATTTATAAACATTTGATTTAAACTGAACTTTTTAGGGTGAGGAGAATTTTTTTTGTGTAAAGTGAGAAACGGTTTTCATAAGAGTGATAGAACGATCTCAGTCTTGTATATTGTGTACTCTTTGCATCCTGGGAATACAGAAAGATAGAAATTATTGAGACAAGTAATATATAATAATACATACATGTAATACAATGTAGAATTGCTTTTGGATAAATGACATATACTTCAGTCTTTAGAACCCTTATGCCCCCCGGGGGCGCGCGGAGAGAGAGATTGTGTGTGTGTGTGTGTATTTGTTTTATGGTTTGAATTTTGTTTTGTCCAGACTTGTGATTTTTATCACTGGAAACTTTCAGATATGGAAACTCTTGATTATCTGTAACTTATCTACCTTTTGTTTGTTTTGCTATTATTTTCTAATCCATACATAGTATAAAATACTTAATTGGTTTTAGGATTAGGTAATAGGGCTCATAGAAGAAATTTAATTTTGTGAGAACATATTGATTAATCATCCATATAATGTTGCAAAAGGGGTTTCATGTTCTGGTATGCTTTGGGTAGAGTGTAGAAATTATATTGGTCGGGAGTAATATTATATGAGTTTTATTTGTAGTCATATATTTTTGATAACTTATGCCTCCTTGATAGAGATATCACAATCTCTTTCTCCATTTAATGCAGTTCAGCATTATAACTGCGTTTATGGTAACATACCAAATGCTTCTCTGCTGCCTGATTCAAGTTTTGTTTATAGTAAAATTCATCGTAATTCTATCTTCTTTCTGTCAGTTTTGGTGGTCACATTATTCTTTTGACCAAGTTCAAAATCTTGGTCATAATATTCAAAATCTTCCTTCACAAGGCTATCCACATGGTCATTATTTGAAATTACCCATTCTTTTCTTTTCTATCTACTAAATTCAGATTCTATGTATCCTATTCCCATTTCTGATGGAGTTTAAATATTCCCATATTCCAGTTAGTGAAAATCATTTGATGTGTGTCTGTCATTATCTTGACTATGTAATATTGTTCAGTTACCCTTCAGAAGCTCCTTGACATGACACACTATCTCCTGCTGCTCAGCCTCTCCAATACATTCCTTCCTCCCCTCTGCCTCTTAGTATCTTTAGTTTCCTTTAAAGCTCATCTCAAGTACACCCTTCTACATGAGGCTTTTCCTTTCTCCTTCCCCCACTCCCAGCTGCTACTGCCTCTCCTGTTACATTTATTTTTTGAAATACTTATATGTACATGTTAAGTCTCTCAAAAGAATGAAAGCTCTTTGAGGGCAATTACTATTTAATTTGTGTCCCCAGTGCTTAACAATGACCTTGGTACATACTAGACTTTTAAATGCTTTTTCATTGATGATTTGACTCATTGATTTCAAATCTCATTTCACTTTGTTCCAGCTAGTTTACTTGCTATTGAGTCCTGTCTACTCTTTCCTTCCTGACTTCTGAACCTTTGCTCTAGCTGTCTGTTATATAGTTGCTGTTGTTGTTTTTTTTTTTTTTTCCCCTTCCTCTGCTAAATCTCATTTCTTTCTTAAAAGCCACCTACTTATAGAAAGCAATCTAACTATTCTCCAACCCAATAGCATAATATCTTAATGAAACATTTTGATTGGGTTTTTTTTTGGGGGGGGGGTTGCCTTGTCTATAGATAGTAATTCAAAAATTCATCTTAAAATAGTAATAATATATGTACAAAAATATATTCAATTTAAAGAAATTGTGTTTGCTTTAATTATTGTACTTAGTAGCACTCCAAAATTCAGGGCCTTTTTTTTAAACTTCGATGATTAGCTTAAATTCTGTATCATTTAAAACTCACTAAACCTGGCTTCTTCCTCCCTTTTCAATTACTTCCCTCCAAATTCACTTACATTCCCCCCCAATTCACTGACTCGAGGCTCTATAATCAAGTGTCTACTTGCTTTTCCACACAAACTATTCTCTATATGCCTTCATTGTGCCCTTTCACAGTTTGCCTCCATATTTGAATTGCATTGCTCCCCTTCACTTCCACTGTTTGAAATTCCTGAATTCTATATAGACTCAGCTCAAAAATCTACCTTCTTATGCCTAAACTACCTTCTGTTTGTTTTGTATATACTTATATATGTATATGTTAACTAATAATTCCTAAGAATAATGATATTTGTGACACTTGAAGCAGGGAGAAGATGCATAATACATTTTGAATTGAATATGTTGAGAGTTAAAGTTTAAGAATTTTCCCAGTTTTTCCACTAATGTGTTGAGTGAATGAGGAATTAAATGAAAAGCTAGAAGAGATAAGACTGTGAATTTTATTTAGACTCCAAAAAAGTTTTCTGTTCTTTCAAGTACAAAAGCCATTACTTTTGTTTTGTTAACATAAGTATATATATTTTTTTGCATTTCTGAAACTTACTTCTAATCATTTCTCTGTAGTTTTATTAAAAGGCTGGTGTGTCTCCTACCATTGTGAATAGTTATTAGATTGTTATCAAATGATTCAAAACCTGTTAATTCATTTCACCTAGGGTATAAAAATTACATATTTCTTTTCTGACAAACAGATGAATTTGGTATAAGCTTAGAGAGAAAAAGCCCTTGTAGGTAGGTGTTTTGCATAAGTCTCAAAACTATACCCATTATGGTGTGTGAAGCCGAAAATAGTTGAGTATTAGAATAGAATGAGGAAATTGGATGCTTTATTAAGTGGATGTTTTTAGTGTACATGTATTCATTTTTTGTTTGAAGTATTGTTAATTCTCAGAATCCTAGAAATATTAATATTTAAATGTAGAGTAATAGTGTTTTATAAAGCCAGCCATAATTGAATTCAGTATTACTGTTTTATATCACTTACTCCTTTCCATTTGAGTTAATTGATCATTTACCAGACATGCTTTTAATAATATGTGGTTTTAGAAGATAGGAGTAAATGCAAAACTATTAGCTGTGATGTAATTTAGAGATTCATTTCCTATTCTTCTAGCCAATCTGCATGCCTGAATGAAGAAAAGAGCCTAGCTCCCTCCCACATCCAGCAAAAAAATCTCTTAAGTTATGTCAGACCAAATAATGATCAGAGACTGAGGCTGGCCTTGGGATAAAGCCCTACTTCAGGGACTAAATTACAAGAGATAAATACCCCCCCCCCCCCCGCAAAAAAAAAATAGAGAGAGAGAGAGAGAGAGGGAGAGAGGGAGAGAGGGAGAGTGAGAGTGAGTGAGTGAGTGTATAATGAAGTATTGCAGATGCAGGTGCTCCAAAATCCAGCCAAGAAAGAGAGAAATGTCATGATAAGTGCAAGCAAACTCAAAAGGAAAAATATACTGTCCAACAGGACTATATGAAAATCCAGAAGAAATGAAATAATGGTAAAAATTATTTAAGTAATTAAAAAAGTTCTAGAAGTAAGATTGGAAGATAATCAGTAACTTAAAACAGAATTTTATAAACTTTAACCAAGTAATGGAGTCCCTTGAAAGCAAGGAATAGTAAAACCAAATAAAAAGATTGGGGGAAAAAAAAGAAACCTGTAAAGTATCAAATATTTTGAAAAGCAGCTGATCTGGAAAATAGAGATAATTTAAGAATCATTTGTCTCCCTGAAAATCCTGATCCCCTTACCCCCAAAAGTCTTCCATTTCAAGGAGTCACAAATGAAAACTATCCAGATCTGTTAGAACCAGAGGGTAAAGTAAGAATTCACAGATCATCTCTTGATAGAAATTGCAAAAGAAAAAGTCTCAGAAATATCATAATGAAGCCTACAGGAACAATTCAAGTACCAGGAATTATCCAAGACCTGGCAACTTCTTCTTTAAATTGGAGATCTTACAATATATCATTCAAAAATAGCTTAACTTTGCAAAGTTTAGAATAATCCTAGAGAAGAAAAAAATACATACCTTTTATGGAATTGGACTTAAAAGTATTTTTGACAAAATGACCAGAACTGAATAAGGACTTTAAAATGCTATAACAATAGTTTACAAAACTTAGAAAGGTAGTATGTTTGAACAATATAAAAGGACTATATGATGATATAATGCAAGATTCTAAAATATGGAGAAAAAACAAGTGTTCTGTCAGAAGCTTAATGGCCTCTAAAGAGATTACCAATTGGTTTCTCAGTCAGTAAACATTTATTAAGTGTCTGCTATAGGCCCGAGATCTTAATAAGTTCTGGGAACAGTCCCTACTCTCAAGGATCTCTGTCTAATGTAGGAAACAACTTGCAAACACATGAATACGGGCAAGGCATATATAGAGATAAATTTGAAATAATACAAAAGAAGAAGGCACTATGATTAAGAAGGATTAGGAAAGGCTTTCTTGGGATGAGGGGATTTTAGTTGGAATTTGAAGAAATTCAGGGAAACCATGAAGTGGAGATAAGTGGAGAGAGGATACTATATATGAGTTTATATATATACATACATACATACATAGATGTTTTGATCAAGGCAGTGTCATTGGATGACTAAGAAAAAGGCAAGGGGCAGCTAGGTGGTGCAGTGGATAAAGCACTGGTCATGGAATCTTGAGGTCCTAAATTCAAATCTAGTCTCGTGCTATTTTCTAGCTATGTGACCATGGGCAAGAGGAACCTTTTTGTGAAGGACTTCAGGTTTCTCAGTAAACTACAAGGCAAGGTTCTGAGCTGAGAGGGAGCTGTGAGGGTTAAGGGACAAAAAGCTTTGGAAAAGTCAGTATGTTTGTTAAGTAGGATATTCAGGGAAATGTAAAAGAATTGCCTTGCTTCAGTGAGTACCTGGTTTGAGATTATGTAACAAATACTGGGTTGTGTGATTTTTCTCTAGCTTCATTCAGCAACATATAAACTGGAGCAAAGCAGCAAATGGTGGAAATAATCCAAACCTTGACTTTAGCAGGGTGATATCTTTGGAAGAAAGGAGAACACTAGAGGAGAGGATAGTGTGAACTTTTAAACTATTTCACCAAGGAGTAAAGATGGGAGAAGGAAAAGAATGTAGCCAATGCAGAGGTTCAAGAAAGAACTCAGAAGTGGAGATTGAAGGTTTAGGTAAAGGATTTGGGGTGGAAAGACAAAGTAAAGATAGATATAATCACAGTGAGTTATGATTAGATAAGTTACCGTACTTCATTCTAAAAATGTGTGTTTTTCTAAAATCTAGAGACGTTTCTATTGAAATATCCCTTATTCCATTTGTGGTATTTTGTTAATTGAGAATCTTTAAGAATACCAAATACTCTGAAGGCAGTTACATAAAAGAGCTATAGCAAACTAAATCAACCAATCCCCAAATCCATAGAGTTCCAAAGAGCAAATCCTATAGATAATTTTAACACTATATAATTGTGTGACATTAGATAATAGGTGTCATATAGTATGAAGACGTCAAACTAAGTCATCTTGTTACCTTGGATTTCTTTGCTTGTAGTGTAAAGTTTATCTCTTATCACATTTTTAAATATTTCATTAGTGTCTTGGTTTGCATTCTTCATCTATTCCTGCTATTCTATGCCCAATTCTGTTCCTTGCTTGTTATCAAGATTACCAAAAGGACTATTTTGTAGCGTGGTTAACTTTTTTCTTTATACCTCTAGCATTTTCATTTTGCAATGGACATAATATCTGATTGAATCTATACTTTTGGGGGGTATGTTTTTAAATTTTATCATCGGCTTAGAAAGAAAGATTCCTAACTCTGACCCTTCCTCCCTGTCTTCCCCTTTTTTTCTCTTTCTGGAATATCTGTCATGCTACCTTCATAAATACATGTAAAACATTGGTTGAAATAAGATTTCTTCTCTCTGAGCTTACGATATATTTCATTTCCATCATCTTCCAGATGATTGAGATTCAGTGAACCATTCTTTTAACATTCTATGATTCTGCTAGGCATAGTGGCAAACACCTGTAATTCCTGCTACTTGGGAATCTGAGTCCTGGATAACTTGAGTCTGAGAGTTCTGAGTTGTAGTAGAGCTAAAACAGATGGGGTATCCTCATGAAGTCCAGCATTGAGCCCCTGGAGAGCAGAGGCCCACCAGGCTGCCTAAGGAGAAACAAACTGATAAGCATTGAGATTGGGCCTGCTGTACTTAACAGCTTGGTTGAGGTAGGGAAACCCAATATCCATATCTTCTTTCTTTCCCCCACCCTCAGTATCTTTCTGATTTAGTGTTTATTCCTTTCCTGGTTCTTGAGTATGTTTTCTAATGTGCTTTATATTGTAATAATAAGAAGCAAGATAGTTTCAAGAAAGCTGAAAGACTTAGATAAACCTTGATGTGGCAATTCCTTCAGTTTAGCAAACGTTTATTAAGCACTCACCATGTATAAAAGCATTATGAGTATATCCCTGGAGATGCAGTTATGAAATGACATAGTCCCAGTTCTCAAAGAATTCACCATCTAATTGTTTAGTTCTAAATTTGAACTAATAAAGAAATACTATTCCCTAACCTAAATAAAGTATAAAGTGAATTAAAATTAATAAAACTTTTTAAAACTGTATTTTTCAGTGTGTATATTCTGGTTGAATTTTTTGACCACTGTAAAAATAGATGACACCCCAAACCATTCACCACTTGAATTGCCATTTACCTTCTCTTTTAAATGAATTTCAGTTAATTCTTAAATCATCAGGGTAATTTTGAATAGTTTCTATTTGATATAGTAGATTATAATAATGATTAATCAATAGATTATTCTCAGGTTTCCCTAACACTACTTCCTTGAGAACAGATTATCAATGAATCCTGTAGTGATATTTTAGACCTCATCTTGTAAAGTATTTTAAAAATTGGTTTTATATTTTTTGAATAATGAAAAACACTGCAACATGAATAGTCAACTTTGACCAACACCTGTGTATCACACCCAACTTTTAAGTAAACATTTTAACTTTCTATATAATAAGCTTAGGGACACAGTAAAGTTATCTAGTGGTACAAGTATTGATATATAAACCAAAATTCTTTTTGTTTGCTTTCAGATATACTTTTTTCATTTTTATTTTTTGGTGGCTGGAAGGTAAAATCATCCTAGTTCCCAACAACTATTACCTTCAAATGGATCCTGACAAGTGGGTATAATAAACTTAAACTAAGAGAACTCACATATAAATGAGAAGAGCATCTGTTCTTAGAGCAAATGAGTGGCTGAATTGAATAGCAAAGGATCATTATAAAATTATATTTGTTACCAAGGAAAACAGAAAGGAAATATAATCAAAAAGAAATTCCAATTCATTCTGATTTCTTTAGGAAGTTAACAAAGGGATAGTGATTCAGTTGTGATTTCATTGGTATAGGAGTTTTCAGATGAGAAAATCCCCTCTGCCAATGCAAGTTGGCACTTTGTCTGCAACTGTTGCTGAGTTGCTGAGAGCACTGGGACGGTAAGTGACTTGCCTAGAATCATGTAACCCATAGGTATCAGAAGCTACACTTGAACCCAGGTCTTCCCAACTCTATCTATTATAAAATACTTCCTTTCTTAATTAGGCATGTAGCAATTTTAAATAAAATGTAACTGACAGTAAATAAAACATTTAGTAATTGGATGATTGCAGTAAAATAGTAAGCTTTTTAATAGCTGATTTTTTCCCCTAAGTTATTCTACAGCAAAGCAAATTATATATGATAAAAATCTCAGATCCTGTCACTGTGACTTTAGTGCACAGGATAAAAACTTTTTTTTTTAATAAAGCTTTTTATTTACAAAACATATGAGTGACCTTTCAACATTGACCTTTGCAAAAAAAACTTTTTTTTTCCCAAGCTTTTCCTTTTTTTCCCCCCCCCCCCCCCCCCCTAAATGACAGGTAATTTAATACATGCTAGATAGGATAAATTATATGACAAATACAATACATGTATACATATCTATACAGTTATCTTACTGCACAAGAAACATCAGATCTAGAAAGAGAAGAAGAAAAAAACAACCTAAGAAGGAAAACAAAATGCAGGGAAATATTCACAGAAAGCGTTAAAATGCTGTGTTGTGGTTCACTCTCAGTTCCCACAGGCCTCTCTCTGGATGTATATGACTATCTTCATCGCTGAACAACTGGTTTGAATCACATCATTGTTGAAGAGAACCATGTCCATCAAAATTGATCATCGTATAGTCTTGTTGCTGTGTATAATGTTCTCCTGGTTCTGCTGATTTCACTCAGCATCAGTTCATGCAAGTCTCTCCAATCCTCTCTGAAATCCTCCTGTTGGTCATTTCTTACAGAACAATAATATTCCATAACATTCATATGCCATATGAATGTTATGGAATATTATTGTTCTGTAAGAAAGGATAAAAACTTAAATAAATTTCTGTTATCTTGGAAATTGGAAATGGGTAAAGAATCCTGTGAGAGGACATTATAAGTAGATATGTATATGTTTTCATCTAGAAGTTGAAATTTTGTTAATACTGTAATAGAAGCCATGACACAATGCTATTTGATATGTTAACTTGAAATTTCTGATTATGTGTATAGTCAGTTCTGCTATAATGCTCTTTCAAAAATGAGAAGTTACTCTGGCTTTTTGAGCATAATGTAAATTTCAGGTTTGCTTAAAATACCTCTATTTCTTCTGTGAGAAAACAACTTAACTTTTTCAAGGTAAACTGACATATTTATTGTATATCATTTGGTGCAATGGCAACAATGGACTAAGGCAGGTTAATCCACCTCTACTCCCATCCCAACTTTCTATCATAGCTCAGGCCTTCAGCCCCAGAGTTATGGTCCACTGAGGCTCTACTTTTCAGCTAAGCCTGTGAAAACAGAGGTGCAAGTCAAGCATCTGCCTAGGGTTGAGAATATAAGCTGCTATTTGTTGTAGTATTTGTATATTTCTTAACTAATTAACATATATAAAAGTGTGCTGCATTTCTTATTAAGTTGCTATCTTCTTTTAATGTGTAACTGACAAAATTTTTGAGCATTGTACTCTAACTCCATTTCCTCCGTAAATCCTTTGGCTTTTATCGTGCAATTTTGCCTAGTGAGATTTTTTTTTTGTTTGTTTATTAAAGCTTTTTATTTATAGAACATATGAGTAATTTTTCTACATTGACCTTTGCAAAATTTTCTGTTCCAAATTTTTTCCTCCTTCCCCCAAATCCCTCCCTTAGATGGCAAGTAGTCTAATACACGTTAAATATGTTAAAATATATGACAAATTCAATATTTGTATACATATCTAAACAATTATCTTGCTGCACAAGAAAAATAAGATCTAGAAAGAGAAAAAAAAACCTAAGAAGGAAAACAAAATGCAAGCAAACATTCACAGAAAGCATTAAAATGCTATATTGTGGTCCATACTCAGTTCCCATAGGCCTCTCTCTGAATGTATATGACTTTCTTTATCGTTAAACAATAGGAACTGGTTTGAATCATCTCATTGTTGAAGAGAACCACGTCCGTCAGAATTTATCATCATATGCCCTTCAATTGGAGAATGGCTGAATAAATTATGGTATATGAATGTTATGGAATATTATTGTTCTGTAAGAAATGACCAGCAAGATGATTTCAGAGAGGCCTGGAGAGACTTACATGAACTGATGCTGAGTGAAATGAGCAGAACCAGGAGATCATTATACACGGCAACAACAGTACTATATGACGATCAATTCTGATGGACATGGCTCTCTTCAACAATGAAATGTTTCAAACCACCTCCAATTGTTCACTGAAGAAAGCCATATACACCCAGAGAGAGGGATGCGAAATGTGGACCACAACATAACATTCTCATACTCCTTGATTGATGTTTGCTTACATTGTGTTTCCTTTATCTGATATATCGTTTGTGTAGATAAGATTTTTCTTGCACACCAATGATAAGTTTGGAAATATGTATACATATATTC
Source organism: Myrmecobius fasciatus (assembly GCA_023553655.1). Classification (NCBI taxonomy): domain Eukaryota; kingdom Metazoa; phylum Chordata; class Mammalia; order Dasyuromorphia; family Myrmecobiidae; genus Myrmecobius; species Myrmecobius fasciatus. The sequence goes on from JAJPUD010001359.1 coordinate 182,005, forward strand.
GATTTGCCAATATTTTAACATAATTAACATGTAGTGGATATCCTGCCATCTAGGGGAGGGGTGGGGAGTTGGGGGGAAAAATTTGTAACGGAAAGCTATGTAAGGGTTATTGTTGAAGAATTACCCACACATATGTTATGCAAATAAAATAAAAATTTAAAAAATAAATAAATAAATAAATACTACTTAACTCTGAAAAAAAAAAAGAATTTATCATCATATAGTCTTGTTGCTGTGTATAATTATCTCCTGGTTCTGCTAATTTCACTTAGTATCAGTTCATGTAAGTCTCTCCAAGCCTCTCTGAAATCATCTTGTTGGTCGTTTCTTACAGAACAATAATATTCCATAACATTCATATACCATTACTTGTTCAGCCATTCTCCAATTAATTGGCATCCATTCAGTTTCCAGTTTCTTGTCACTACAAAAAGGGCTGCCACAAACATTTTTGTACATGTGGATCCCTTTCCCTCCTTTAAGATCTCTTTGGGATATAGGCCCAGTAGAAATACTGCTGGGTCAAAGGATATGCACAGTTTGATAACTTTTTGAGCATAGTTCCAAATTGTTAGTGAGATGTTTTTTGGGAATGAATATGTCATATTATAGCAGAGCTGACTGTGTTGTACATAGATAACTTATCATAAAGTTTTTCTATAAGCAGAATAGGGTCAAGATTTATGTTTCTTATATGGGGAGCTAGTGTATCACAGTACAAGAAATGTTTAAGAAGTTTCTGTTTTTGTTTCAAACCAGTTCCAATTGTTCAGTGAAGAAAGCCATATACACCCAGAGAGAGGGATATGAAATGTGGACCACAACATAACATTTTCATGCTCTCTATTGATGTTTGCTTGCATTGTATTTCTTTTCTCTGATTTCTTGTATATATGATTTTTCTTGCACAACAATGATAAGTATGGAAATATGTATACATATATTGGATTTGTCAAGTATTTTAACATAATTAACATACAGTGGATTTCCTGCCATCTAGGGGAGGAGTGGGGACTGAGGGGAAAATTTTGTAACAGAAAGCTTTGTAAGGGTCAATGTTGAAGAATTACCCATATATATGTTTTTGCAAATAAAAAGCTTTAATAAAGAAAAAAAATAAGAAGTTTCTGTTTTAATCCCTTGGATTTTAGTACTTTGTAAATAAAATTTCTTCTAAGAGTCTTGGTAAATATCCCAGTCATATTCTTGTGTTACCCAAATAACTGACATTTATATAGCATTTCAGAGTTTGCATAGTGCTTTACATACACTATTACATTTGAGCCTCACAAAGAGTCTTGTCAGTTATTATCCTTCTCTTATAGCTAAGAGGCTCAGGGAGATTAGTGACTATCCTGTGGTAATATTAGTGCATTTATCCGAACCTAGGTCTCCAAGCAAAGTATCTCATAGACTACTGCAATTCCAGAGATTAAAGAACAATTGAAACATTCAAAATGTACTTTCCACCTTGTGGGAAGTTAGTTCCTGGCTCAGAAAGCAGATGAAACCAGCTTCCAGAGATAGCACATGGTGTCTTCTAGGTTTTTTCTTCAGATAGGAAGACACCTTCCCTGTATTGTGGGGCCCCATTGCAGAGGGATTACTCTTTTTTTTTTTTTTTATTAAAGCTTTTTATTTGTATAACATGTATGGGTAGTTCCCCAACATTGATCTTTACAAAGCTTTCCATTACAAATTTTACCCCCAGTCCCCTCCCCTCCCCTAGATGGCAGGAAGTCCACTACATGTTAATAATGTTAAAATGCTTGAGAAGTTATGCAAGAAAAATCCTATCTACAAGAAAAAAAAAGAATCAGAGAAAGGCAACACAATGCAAGCAAATGTCAATAGAGATCATGAAAATGTTACGTTTTGGTCCATATTTCATTTCCCTCTCTCTGGGTGTATATGGTTTTCTTCAGTGAACAATTGGAACTGGTTTGAGACAATTCTTTGTTGCAGAGAGCCATGTCCATCAGAATTGATCATCATGTAATACTGTTGTTGCTGTGTATGATGATCTGGTTCTGCTCGTTTCACTCAGCATCAGTTCATGCAAGTCCCTCCAGGCCTCTCTGAAATCGTCCTGCTGGTCGTTTCTTACAGAGCAATAATATTCCATAACATTCATATACCATAATTTATTCAGCCACTCTCCAATTGATGGGCATCTCCAATTGATGGGCATCCTTAGGGATTACTCTTGAGCACAGGGGTCCTTTAGGAAAGACTCTCACTGTGTGTTTTCTGCCTTTTGGAAAACAGTCCCTGTTCTGCAGTTTTGAGAGGTTCTTTGAAAAGCTCAAGGTAAAACCCCTCCCCCCCCACCCAAGACAATTGGTGTTAAATGACTTGCCCAGGGTCACACAGCTAGGAAGCCTTAAGTGTCTGAGGCCACATTTGAACTTAGGTCCTCCTGACTTCAGGGCTGGTACTGTATCCACTGTGTCACCTAGCTGCCCCTCAAGATAACTTTTGCAATCTCCCTTCCCATCCCACATACTTACACCACTTTCTTAGAAAGCTTAATTGCACCCATCCACAATAAATTGGCATAGATCATGAGGCTGCTGATTTGCCTCTATTTATCCAGTATTTGATGTACACATTGAATCTTACTTTTGATCATATCCAAAGTTGTGAGGAGTTTTTCCAGCATGATAAGGGGGATAGGGGAGAGAGAGAGAGAGAGAGAGAGAGAGAGAGAGAGAGAGAGAGAGAGAGAGAGAGAGAGAGAGAGAGAGAGA
>JAJPUD010001359.1:190326-202678 GCA_023553655.1 Myrmecobius fasciatus
GCTGAGGCAATTGAGGTTAAGTGACTTGCCCAGGGTCACACAGCTAGGGAATGCTAAGTGTCTGAGACCAGATTTGAACTCGAGTCCTCTTGACTTCAGGGCTGGTGCTCTATCCACTAAGCCACCTAACTGACCTCCCTGTATTTTCTAAAGATTAGAGTATTTACATTCCTACATGGGAAGGCAATACATATAACTCTTGAGAACTGTTTCTTTGTCAGTGCAGTTAGAAGGAGTATCCTTAGAGAGTGTAGATATAAGTTGACTTTACTGTGATGGTATAAGAAAAAGAAATTAGGGATGGAAGGAGGGATTCTTCTGAGATAATAGAGGAAAGAAAATGTAAAATGGGATAAATTAAATCATATGAAGAGGCACAAAAGATCTGTTACAATTGAGGGAAAGACTTGTTTGAACTTTAATCTCATTGGATTTGGTTCAGAAAGGGAATAGCATGCATACTTAGTTTGGTATAGAAATTTGTTTCACCGACTTATGTGAACTGATGCTAAGTGAAATGAGCAGAACCAGGAGTTCATTATACACAGCAACAACAAGATTATGTGATGATCAATTATGATGGACTTAGTTTTTGTCATCATTGAGGTGATTCAGACTAGTTCTAGTGGTCTTGTGATGAAGAAAGCACCCAGAGAGAGAACTATGGGAACTGAATGTGGATCACAAAATAGTATTTCACTCTTTTTGTTGCTGTTTGCTTGCATTTTGTTTTCTTTCTCAATTTTTTTTTCCTTTTGGATCTGTTTTTTTCTTGTGCAGCATGTTATTTGTGGAAATATGCATAGAGGAATTGCACATGTTTAACATATATTGGATCACTTACTGACTGGGGAGGTGGAGAAAGGGAGGGGGAAAATTAGAATATAGGGTTTTGTAGGGGTGAATGTCAAAAATTAACCATGTATATATTTTGAAAATAAAAGGCTATAATTTAAAAAAAAGAATTTTGTCTCATCCTATAAAGTAGTAGAAGTGGAAAGGGGACAAGAAAGGGAGAGGCTAATAGAAGGGAGGGCAGAAGTAAAAGAAGAAAGAGATAAGAAAGGGGGGATGTGGGAAGTGGGAGGAAGGGTGATAAAAGAGAGGACATATTGGGGAAGGGAGTGGTCAGTAACAAAACACTTTTGAGGAAGGATGGTGAAAAAACAATAAATGGAGGGGACATACAATTAGCAGCAGTAATGATTAAAAATTTTTTTCAAAGTAAGTTTCTCTAATGGACCATTATTGTTCTCTGAAAAATGATGAGCAAGATGCTCTCAGGAAAACAAACAAAAAAAACAAAACCTGTAAAGTCCTCCATGAAAAAAATGAAATGTATACAAAGTAATAGCAATGTTCGGGGATGACCAGCTGTAAATGCTTTGTTATTCTCTATAATACAATCATTGTAAGTACTGAAGTACTTACAGAGAAGAAACTAATTGAATCTGAATATAAATCGAAGCATTCTCTATTACTCTCTCTATCTCTCTATTTTTAACTTAATTTTTCTTGAAGGTTTTTATTTTCATTAGGATAGGAGATCTATATTTTCTTTATAACTTGACTTTTATGGAAATGTTTTGAATAGCTTCATATGTGATTTCTTAATTGTGGGTGGGAATAAAGGAAAGAACTTAAAATTCAAAAACCTTAAAAACACAAAAAGTTTTGAATATGGTTGGGGAAAAATATTAAATTTAAAAACAAAAAACTTTTACAAAAAGAATGAATGAGGGGGGAAAAAAAGAATGAGTGGGCCAAACAACAAATCATAGAAATAATTGATAATTTCATCCATGAGAATGACAATAATGAGACAACATACCAAAATTTATGAGATGCAGCCAAAGCAGTTCTTAGGGGAAATTTCATATCACTAGATGCTTGCATGAATAAAATAGAGAAAGAGAAGATCAATGAATTGGGCATACAACAAAAAAACTGGAAAAAGAACAAATTTAAAATACCCCCAATTAAATACCAAATTAGAAATTCCGAAAATCAAAGGAGAGATTAATAAAATTGAAAGCAATCAAACTAATAAAAATTAAGGGTTGGTTTCATGAGAAAACCAACAAAATAGATGGATCTTTGGTTAATGTGATTAGAAAAAGGAAAGATAACTAAATTATCAGTATCAAAAATGAAAAGGGTGAATTTACCACCAATGAAGAGGAAGTTAAAGAATAATTAGGAGCTATTTTGCCCAATTATATGCCAATGAATCTGATAATCTAAATGAAATAGATGAATACATACAAAAATATGGATTGCCAGATTAACAGTTGAGGAAATACATTATTTAAGTAGCCCCATTTGGGGGGAAGACCTGAACTAACAAACACTAACAAATTATATGATTGTCTGATATATGAACACTAACAAATTATATGATTATCTTAATACATACAGGAAAAACATTTGGCAAAATACCACACCCATTCTTTTTAAAATACTAGAAAGCATAGAAAGAAATGGAGTTAAAATATTAAATTATCTTAAAAATGATAAGTAATATCTAACTAAACCCTCAGCAAGCATTACATATAAAGGAGTTTTTACACTAGAAGCATTCTCAATAAGATCAAAGGTAAAATAAGTTTGCCCATTATCACCACTGTTATTCATTATTGTACTAAGAATGTTAGCATTAACAGTAAGAGAAGAAAAATAGAAGGAATTAGTTCTATTATTCTTTGCAGATGATATGATGGTATATTTATATATATAGAAAATCCTAGAGAATCAACTAAAAATCTACTAAAAACAATTAACAATTTTTGGCAGAGTTGTGCTATATAAAATAAGCCCATATAAATAATTGGCATTTCTATATGTTACCAACAAAGCCCAGCAGCAAAAGATAAAAAGAGAAATCCCATTTAAAATAGCTGTAGATAATATAAAATATTTGGGAATCTACCTAGCAAGAGAAAGCCAGGAACTATATGATTACAATTACAAAACAGTTTTCACACAAATAAAGCTAGATCTAAACAATGGGAAGAATAAAAAGACAATTGTACATAAATTAATTTATTTATTCATTGCCACACCAATCAAACTGCCAAAATTACTTTATAGAGCTAGAAGAAATCATAACAAAATTCATCAGAAAGAACAAAAAGTCAAGAATCTCAAGGGAATTAATGAAAAAACAAACAAAGGAAGGTGTTTTAGCTATACTAGACCTAAAACTATATTATAAAGTGGTGGTCATCAAAACTATTTGATACTGGCTAAGAAATAGAGTAATAGATCAGTGAAATAGTGGACAGTAGTCAATGATTATATTAATCTAGTGTTTGATAAACCCAAAGACTCCAGCTTCTCGGATAAGAACTCACTATTTGACAAAAATTGCTGGAAAAACTGGAAAACACTATGGCAGAAATTAGTCATTGGTCAACATCTGACACCCTATACTAAGATAAGTTTGAAATAAATTTATGATTTAAACATAAAGGATGATAACAGAAGCAAATTAAGAGAAAAAGGAATAGTCTACCTCTCAGATGTATGGAAAAGGAAAAATTTTATGGCCAAAGGAGAACTAGAGAACATTATGAAAGGTAAAATGTATAATTTTTGTTACATTAAATTAAAAGGTTTTGCACAAGCAAAACTAATGTATTTAAGACTAGAAGGGAACCAGAAAGCTGAGGGGAGAAGGGAATTTTACAGCCAGTGTTTCTGATAAAGCCCTTATTTTTAAAATATATAATTGACTCAAATTTGTTTTTTTAGTTGAATCTTTAGGGTTCTCTACATATATCATCATGTCATCTGCAAAGAGCGATAGTTTGGTTTCCTCATTACCTACTCTAATTCCTTTAATCTCTTTTTCTTCTCTTACTGCCAAAGCTAACCTTTCTAAGACAATATTAAATAATAATGGTGACAGTGGACAGCCTTGTTTCACTCCTGATCTTATTGGGAATGGATCTAGTTTGACTCCATTACATATGATGTTTGCTGAAGGTTTTAAGTAGATACTACTAATCATTTTAAGGAAAAGCCCATTTATTCCTATACTCTCCAGTGTTTTTAATAGGAATGGGTGTTGGATTTTATCAAAGGCTTTTTCTGCATCTATGGAGATAATCATATGGTTTTTATTAATTTGGTTATTAATATAATTGATTATGCTAATAGTTTTCCTAATATTGAACCAGCCCTGCATTCCTGGTATAAATCCTACTTGGTCATGGTGTATTATCCTGGGGATGACTTTCTGTAATCTCGTTGCTAGAATCTTATTTAAAATTTTTGCATCAATATTCATTAGGGAAATGGGTCTATAGTTTTCTTTCTCACTTTTCTCCCTACCTGGTTTAGCTATCAGCACCATATCTGTGAATTGACTCAAATTTGTGAGAATACAAACCTTTCCCCGTTTGATAAATGGCCAAAGGATATTAATAGACAATTTTCAGACGAAGAAATTAAAGCCATTTCTAATCATAGGAAAAAATGCTCTAAATCTCTATTGGTTAGAGAAAATTAAGACAATTCTGAGGTACCACTTTACACTTCTGAGATTGGCTAAGATGAGAGGAAAAGATAATGATGTATATTGGAGGGGATGTAGGAAAACTGGCATCTTAAAGAATTGTTGGAATTTTCTGGTCCTGAAGTCAGGGAGAGCTAAGTTCAAATCATGTCTCTTACCAACTATGCAACCATCCAATTTGATTCTTACAATAACCTTGGGAGGAAAATGTTATTATACTCATTTTTACTGTAGAAAAAACCAAGGTAAGTGGATTAAGTTACTTGCCTGGGGTGATATAGATAGGAAGTATCTGAACCAGGATTTGAACTCAAGTCTTCCTGATTCCAGGACCAATACTGTATCTTCTCCCTAATTGCCACTGTGACTTTCACGTAGTAACATTAGAAGGAAAAATTAGGAGATCTTGGTATACATAGAAGTTAGGAATGAGGTAGGTTGCAAAGAAATAAAAACAAAATTTGGACTACATTGGAGAAGGTTGGAAAAGAAGACAAAAGAGAAGTTTAGATACTGTGAAAATTATATTGGATTTCGAATCAGAGGGTTTTGATTGAGTCCCTGGATCTGCCACTAATTCCTGAAGGGAATTTGTACTTCACTTCCCTAGATTTTATTTTTTGATCTATAAAATGTAAGAGTTAGACAATAAAATTTCTACAGTTTCTTTTCTTTTTTAATAATATTTTAATTTCCCCCAGTTATATGTCAAGAAAATGTTTATTATTCATTTTTACATTTTGAGTTCCAAGTTTTTCTTCCTCCTTCCCTCCCCTTCCTCTTTCCAAAGACGGTATGCAGTTTCATATGGTTTACACAAGAACTATCATGTAAAATATTTCCATATCAGTCACAGTTGTGAAAAAAGAAACAGATTCCAGAAAAAGGGATAAAATAAGTGAAAAAAAATACACTTTGATCTGTGTTTGATTCCATCAATTCTTTATTGAATATGGATAGCATTTTTCCTTTTTGACTCCTTTGTATTATTCTAAAGTTTCTTTCACCTCAAAATTTGTGATCCTATGAAAGAGAAAGGGAAAAGATGGTAGGGTGAAGAAATTAAAAAGTGTAAGGGGGAAATTTTTTATTTTTGACTTTTAAGATAGAGGGTTTGAGAAGAAGAAATCAATCATTGGAAAGGGAGATATTGAAGATGCAAGAGAAGGAAGTGACAGTTACTGGAGGAGATGAGAGTGTATAGAATTATGATCTTATGTGTAAGACCTTCCTCTCAGATATAGAAATAGGTTAAAAGATGTTCAAGTGATAGGTATAAATATGTAGTAGGCATTTGGATTTGACAATTAGGTCAAGGGAAAGAGGTGGGAAAGGGAATAAGCATTTTAAGTATAAATATCTTATTTGATTTGTACAACAATTTGAACATTTTATAGATAACATTTTAAGGAATGAAGTTGAGAGTGCTCAAATAGGTTCTTCACTTTTCATAAAATGGCAAGGCTATCTGTTGAGAATTTGGTGTAGGGATATGAAAGAATTGAAGAAAAGGGAGAATTTGGAGCAGAACTATGGAATAGGTTCAACCCACATTGATCTATCTCTATTTTGAGATCTTTTAGCATTTGTTATCTGTCATCAGCATTTAATCACATATGCACATCCATTGTCATTAGTTAATGTTGTATCTTGAATGTGGAGACTGTCTTGTCCTTAGTTTTTATATCCTATAGCAGCTAGCAATGGTTGAATTAATATTTGCGATTAAGTTGAATAACATGTCTAAATATATCTCTTATCAGAATAAATAGTTTATTTGAGTGTTTATGAAATTTATTTTCAAAGGTAAGAGAATGAAGTCAGAACTTTTAAATGGGTTTGGTAAATAGATTCATTGACAGCTTTGTCTTTTTTTGTGCAATAAAATATATTTCATGTTTTCAATATGGTGTATTCTCAACATGTTGAATGTTTTACATCTTAGGTTCAAACAAAGAAAGAGGACCCTCTACCATCAGCAGTGAGCCAAAGCATTCCAACATTTTATTTTCCTAGAGGATGTCCAAAAGAAAAAGTGAATATAGATGCTGTAATTACTAAGATAGAGAAGACTTTTTCTCAGTTTCCAAATGAGAGAGCAACTTTAGAAGATATGGGTAAAGTTGCAAAGGTAAGATTGTTTAACTATGTAAAATGCTTATTGCAATTTCACCATTGGTTGTTTTTTCTTTGCTGATAGCTAATACTGTGTAAGTGTTTAAAATGTTTCTAATTCTAAATAATTTCTAGTTTTTTAAAATTCATGTAAATGTGAATTTTCATTCATTCTGAAAACATTTGTTAAAGCCTTGTTATGTGTAATGCAAAGATAAATATGGCAGTTTGTTGGTATGAGATTGGTTTGAGAAAATATTAACTTATTCTTCATTTGTCTTCAGTACAAAACTAAAAGGTAACTTCAGGAAAAATCTATTAAAATATAAAATTACTGTATTATTGCCAAAGGAAAATGGTAGTTTTAATATTTTTTCATATTCCATTAAAAAAATTTTTTTAGAAGGAAAGAAAAAAATCTTTTTCCAGTATTCATAGAATATAAGTTGTTTAGGAACTTCTTCCTTTGTTGAATATCACTTTTTGTTTAGTAAATTTAAGTTTTCTTTTTTAGGAACAATAAAAGCAGCAGTTTAGGTATCTCTAAATAACTAGTTTTGACAAGTTTTGACTAGTGGGTACTAAACTCTTGAGTACGTATCTGAAATAAGTATAGGGAAAAAGAAATACATCTGAAAGCCATCCCAACACATTATAGAACTCATATCATTGGTTTACAATGAAGGTGAAGTTGGTGAAAAAAGTGAAAATTTGACACATTTAATAGCTCAACATATGTGTTTAATGTTAAAAAATAATTTTATGCATAAACATATATAAGGAAAAAAATTAAGATGAACTTTTTTTATTTTTACTTTTGTTACAATGTTCTGAAAGAATAAATAATCGAAGTTTCCTAGCACCTTTCTAGGCACCTTGAATGCCTCTACATAATATATCATAACCTGAAATGATTAGGGAATCATTTGAAACCTAGGTAAATCCATGTCTGCTGCTATACCTGTTATATAATTACTATAATAGGGTAAGTGGGGAATGGTTTCCTAAGATGCATTTAAAATAGGAGCCAATCATGTTGTTCTCTGAAAATCCAAGTAATTGGATTAGCTATGGGTTATCCTGGTGTTACAGAAACACTTTTATTGACCAAGAAGTCAAAAAAGCAGCCTAGTTTCCTGAGACTTTATCCAATCTCAGCACTTTGTACTCCTTTTTTTTGCTTATTACATTTCAATTTGCATTATTTGTCTGTGTACATATTATATCCCCACTAGATTGTAAACTCATTAACACAAGGTACCTAATTATTTTTTATGAATGAAAGAGGCAGTACTAAGCCAAACTTGCATCTACATTTTCCTCAGAATGTTCTTAGACTTAGAGAACATTATGTAGGAATCACAGTAAAGTATTTGCCATTTTTTGTTTGATTTCTTATTAAAACCAGTGTCATATATTTATTCATATATATATACATATATATAATATCTTAAATCAATATCCTTCATAAATGAGTTGTATTTTTTTTTAATTTTATTTTATTTGCAAAACATATGTATGGGTAATTCTTCAACATTAACCCTTACATAGCTTTCTGTTACAAATTTTTCCCCCCCACAAAGAGTTGTATTTTGCATTGAATCTTCTGGACTTTTTTTTTTTCTTTAGCTATTTCATAGATATTAGTGCAAACCTATGGCACTGTGGTATAGTAGAAAGAACACTGAATTTGGTGCTAAGGAGGCGAGTTCAAATTAGTAATTCTATTCCAATGTAATTTAAATAGTAATTCTGTCGTTACCTATTTGACCTTGGTCAAGTCATTCAACTTCTCTAGGCCTGTAATAATAGGTGATCATATTAGATGACCCTTTCTTTGTTCTCACCATAAGCTCTGTTACCTCTGTTCTCCACCAGGCTAAAATCCCTATGCTAGCTGTACTTTCCTTCCTTCCCTATCTTGACCTTTTGGTGAACCATTCCCATTTTCCATTATCTGTTCTCTACTTCTCTGTCCACCTTGTCTTGTCACTGTCAAACCTCCCAAACCCTAATATTAGATTATTCCCACCATCTACCTCTTTTGCTTCTCTTCATATACTCCTGAAGAGAGCTGGAGAAAATCATGAGATCATGGTGATTGGAGCCATTACAGATATGTTATCTGATCTCAGCTGGCCCTCATTTCAGCAATGTACTTATTATACTCCTTAATCAAGCTGATATTCCATTCTTCATAGTGAATAGTATTCCAAACCTCATCTGTTTCCTTTAGGTTACTTGTACTTTTGATTCTTCTATTTCTGTAACAGTCTATCTTAAGGTCTTTTTTCATTTTTTTTTTGGCCTGTATCTTCAGCACTTAGTCCTTATATAGCATGTTGCTTCACATTTTACTAGGTGCTTAATTAATCAATCAGCAAACAGTTATTGCCTACCTTATTCCACATAGTGTGCTAAATGCTGAGGATATGAAAAGAAAAGAGTTATACTCAAAGAACTTTGGGGGGAAACAGCATGTAATATGAATTATTATTAGAAGAAGAAAAAAATGGTAGTGGTGGCAGTGGTGATTGTAGTAGTAAATAATTGGCATTTTATATAGTACTTTATGTATCTCCTTTGATCTTCATTTACAGGTAAATGCTATAAGTATTACTATCTACATTTTAGAGATGAGAAAACTTAAACCTGAGAGTTCTCATATAGCTTGTAAAGAACAATAATAACAACAATAATAATATCTAGCATTTATAAAATACTTTAAGATTTCAAAAATACATTACATTGATGAGCAGGCTAATTTCAGAAAAGCTTGGAAAGATTTATATGAACTGATGCTGAGTGAAATGAGCAAAACCAGAACATAGTACATAGTAATAGCAAGATTATGATGATCTTCTCAGCAATACAGTGATCCAAGACAGTTCCAATAAACTTAGGATGGAAAGTGCTATTCATATCTTATGGAGACTGATTGTGAATTGAAGCTATCTCTTGGTTTTTCCCTTGTGTTCTGATTTCTCTTTCATAGCACAACTAATATGGAAATATATCTAAAATAATTGTACATGTATAATAGATGTATATCAGATTGCTTGCTGAAGAAGGGAAGAAAAAAATTTGGAACTGAAAATCTTGCAAAAAGGAATGTTGAAAACTATCTTTACAAGTAATTGGGGAAATGTTGAGGAAATTTTCAAAAAAAGAAAAATGCTTTCCATATATATAATATCTCATCTGAAGCAAATTTTGAATCCAGTACATCCTGATTGCAAATTCAGGGATCAAAGCACTACCTTATGGGAGTGTGTAGTAGTCATTCCTTTTGATAAATACATAGAAGTTTCTCTGTCACACTTGTAAAAGCATCAGATTTCTATATTGTTATGAAAACTGTAGTCTCTCTCAATAGAGATGTAATTCATTTATTGAATTCACACATGTATACACAATATTGAATACACAAAGATAAAATTCAGTTATTGAATTCACAGCCATTTAAGCATTACAAGCAAAGTATTGGTGTTAGAAAAAATATATGTGTTTTTATGGCAATCAGGAGTTTGAGATCAATTAACTTCTCAAACCTATTCTTGTATTTTTGTTCAGTTTTGGTCCCAGCTCATTTCTTATGACTGTATTTCTGAGAAAAGATAAGTCTTATCATAGATGTGATAATCATAATCTTGCTGTTACTATGTTTTGGTTCTGCTCATTTCACTCGGCATCAGTTCATATAAAATCTTTCCAGATTTTTGAAATCAGCCTGCTCATCAATGTAATACAATTTTCAAAATTTAAAGTACTTTATGAATGCTAGATATTATTATTTTTTAAGCTAGCTATATAATGACTCTCACCTTTAGTTTTCTCATCTTTAAAATGTGGGTAGTAATACTTGCAACATTTACATTAGGTAGGTAAATGAAGATCAAATGGGATACATAAAGTACTAAATAAAATGCCAAATGTGCTTGCCTAAAATAGATGAAACCAATGAACTAGTAGGCTTGCCATTCAGTTTTACGGCAGAAAGATTTACAAAGCTCTTTCCACTTCCTTTTGAATTTCGTGCATCCTCAATCACCATGATACATACTTTTAATGAACATCTGCCCCTGTTTTATGCTTTGTTTAATATTTATAGTTGAAAAACAATTTAATAAATTGTCTCATTTCATCTGTCAAGGAATATTGTGTGATCCATTGCAGATGCCTTGCTGGAGAAGAGCCTTTTTGTCTGCAAACTATAATATTAGATGAAAAGGGGTATAGTTTGTGTCATCTTATTGTCAGTCTGTTAACCATTCTATTTAATTGAAATGAATGAATTTGCTACCATCTATTTGCTTAAAATTTCAATTGTATTCCCCACTTTTTTTTTTTTTGTAGGCCTGTGGATGTCCACTTTATTGGAAAGGGCCATTGTTTTATGGTGCTGGGGGAGAACGAACTGGATATGTGTCTGTTCATAAATTTATTGCAATGTGGAGAAAGTAAGTAGTATTTTTTGGTGACAGAAGATGCTGGGTTTTTTCATTAGAACTTAGTGATATATTTAGGCTGAAATTGGCTATTATGACAGGGAGGAAGTATTTGAATGTACTGTTACAGTGTAAATAAACATTTTTTATTTAAAGAGAAGACAATAGCTTAAATCATGATATCTTCTAATAGGCTTTATTATAGGCTATATTATTCCCATTAATTGGATATGTATTAACTATCTTTGTAGGGCTGCATATGCCTTTGTTTATCTTGTGTTTAAGAAGAGATGGGAATGATATTCTAGATTTGACCACTTTGATACCCTGCATTTTATCTATTTCAGAATCCTTCAAAATTGCCATGATGATGCTGCAAAATTCATTCATCTTTTAATGAATCCTGGCTGCAACTACTTGGTGCAGGAAGACTTCATTCCATTTTTACAAGTAAATTGTGTGAACATTTAAATTGTTGTGTCATTTTGCATAGTCTTTGGAGATTACTTCTGTTTTATAGAGATCTACCTGTGTTTTATAGGAATTTATTTCAAAGAATCATAGATGTAAAAAAAAATATGATTATCTTATTACATGCAGAAAAAACTTTTGACAAAAAACCCAGCACTTATTCCTATTTAAAACAGTAGAAAGCATAAGAATAAATGTAGCTTTCCTTAAAATAATTAGTAGTATTTATCTAAAAATCATCAGCATTATCTGTAATAGGGATAAAATGTAATAGGAATCTGTAATAAGGTTAAGCTAGAATCCTTCTCAGTAAGATCAAGGGGGAAGCACAGATGTCCATTATCATCACTATTATTTAATATAATATTAGAAATGCAAGCTTTGACAATGACTAGAAAAAAATTAAAACAATTAGAATAGACAATGAAAAACAAAACCATCATTCTTTGCAGACAATATGATTGTATACTTAGAGAATCAGTTAAAAAACTAATTTAAAAAACTACTTTAAATCAACAACTAGAAAATTTGTAGGACATAAAATAAAACCACATAAATTATCATCTATTCTCTATGTAACCAACAAAATCCAGCAGGAAGAGAGAGAAAGGGAAATTCCATTTAAAATAATGTAGAGGGGCAGCTAGGTGGCGCAGTGGATAGAGCACCAGCCCTGAAGTCAGGAGGACCTGAGTTCAAATGTGGTCTCAGACATTTAACACTTCCTAGCTGTGTGACCATGGGCAAGTCACTTAACCCCAATTGCCTCAGCAAAAAAAAAAAAAAAAAAAAAAAAATT
>JAJPUD010001359.1:202778-245169 GCA_023553655.1 Myrmecobius fasciatus
TAAAACAGTGATTTGGGGAGCACTTTAATTTTTTAAAAAAATGTTTGTTATAGATATTTTGAATTAATAGGATCATTTGAATTTTAAAGGTAAAAATGGAAACAATGAATTTGTAGAAATGGCTTACAAAACAGTTATTGTGGTGTATTTTATGGGCAATGAATTTTTTCAAAGTGATAGAACAGTATGACAATATAACATTTTCAGAATATTATTTTGATTTCCTGTTTATTATTTTAAAAGTATTATGTTAACTGACTGTTTTGCTTGATATAAAATTATTTAGATCCAGGAGACAGCATTATAATTTGTGCATTATATTTATGACTCATTTTTCATTGTCTCAAAAAATTGTAACAACCAAGTTAAATATGTCTAATTTGGAGAATCTTGCATTCCCTTCCTCTTTTAATATGGAGCATCTCATTTACTTTTTTTTTTAAATAAAAATCATGAGGTAATAAAAGGGTAGTGGCTCTGTAAGTCGAGAGAAGAAGTATGCAAGGGATGATATGAAATTAAAAACAATAAGACAGCAGTAAATTGGATGTGTGGCTTATATATAAATGAGGAGTCAAAGATGACACCAAAGTCATGAGCCTTAGTAACTGGGAAAATAATGGTGCCCTTGCAAGGAATTGGAAAATTGAAAAAAGGGAAGGATATTTTTTGGGGGGGAGGGGAAGGTGTTAGGGGGAAAATAAAGAATTTTTTGAACAGATTAAGTTTGAGATGTGTACTGGGCATCTAAAGATGTCCATAAGGCACTGTTACTTGAGAGAGCTGAATATGTTTAGGAGAGATTTCAGTATTTGTAGGGATTAATTCAATCAGCAGCAAATATTGTACTACAAATGCTAGCTATAGCAATTAGTCAAGAAAAAGAAATTGAAAGAACAGGCAATGAGGAAGTAAAATTATCACTCTATGCAGACAATATGTTGGTATGCTTAGAGAATCATTGGAGAACAAAGAGAAGAGTTGTACAGAATGAAAAAGCAATATAGATGGAGTAAATAACCACAAAAGTAAGATCATTCATCAATTTCAGTCTTCTAAAGAATGGCTACATGATTACACTGTGTTTATCTACAAAGTTTCCCCAATAAAATACAATCTTCTTGAGGGCAGAGGTTTTTTCATTTTTCTCTTTGTATTCCTGACACTTAATACAATGCCTTGCTCATCATAGGAGGAGTTAACTAAATGTATATTAAATTAATGAATATTGATTCTATAAATATACTATAGGGGAGGACATTATAAACTACATGAGAAAAAAGAATAGGTGTCTCATATGCCTTTGTTATCTCCTTCAGTATCTAACAAAATGTATTCTCGGTTCTAGGCACTTAAATGATTGAGTGAATAAATATAAAGACATATGAGATTGACATAATTTTGCATAATAAAAGCTCTTATGATCATTGAAGCTTGTAGTTTCATCACTGAAATGAATTGTAGAATATTCATTCCATGTATCTTTTAAGTAAATTTTATCTCTTTTTTTCTTTTCATATAGGATGTAGTGAATACTCATCCTGGTTTATCATTTTTAAAGGAAGCATCTGAATTTCATTCTCGGTATATTACCACAGTAAGTGTTCTTTGTATGAAAAATTACTATTGTTCTATTTAGTATTCAATATTATCATGTAAAGCATTTGTAAAAGAATTATAAAAGAAATTGAATTTTTATTTTTTTAATTTTAATTTTAAAAATTAATTTAATTTAAATTTAATTAAAAAGCTATTATCAATAACTTTTTATTTTCAAAATACATGCAAAGATAGTTTTCAACACTTACCCTTGCAAAACTTGATGTTCTCTTCCCGCCACCCCCTTCTCCTAGACAGCAAGTAATTCAATGTAGATTAAATATGTACAATTCTTCTAAACATTGGAAATAGAATTTTTCAAAAACCTCCTAACTTTAATTTCTAGTGATGAGCTTTCTAGAACTTAAAACTGAATGCTTCCTGTGGGTTGTCCCAAAATTCTTAGTGTACTTTTAAACCATTAAAGAATAAAAACTGCACTAAAACTTTTGGGATATCATGTATTACAAAATGAGTGAGGAAATGCCCTTAATTGTATTTTCTGTGCAAAACAAAAACTTGGCAAATTTAAATACTTTTAGTAGGATTTTTCAGAATATCAGGATAAAATTTTAATTTCTGATTTGGATGAATAAATGTAAATTAAAGCTATTAATGTCTTATTTCAGCACAAATGATAATTAAGTCTATTCTTGTTAATCTAGATTTACTTAGCAATTCATGGTTTTCCTACTTAGGAGAATTTAGTTTCTAAACTGTTTTTAACCACTTCTGATTTTGAAAGGAAGCATGGCATAGTGGAAAGAACACTGGATCTGGAACCTGAGAACATGGAACTAGTCTGAGAACCAGCTCTGCCATTATATTATGTGACATCAGTTACATTACTTATAATCTGTGAATCTCAGTTTTCTTATCTATAAAATGGAGTTCAATTTGACAACTTTTGAGTTCCATCAAGCTCCATGTAGTACGATGATTTTAATGCCAGTTTGCCTAGCCTCCAACCCAGGTATGATGCTATTAGCCATGAGAATTCTACACCCTACTAAATTCATGGAATCAAATATTTGGAAATAAGTAACACTTCTTTTGGCCATCTCTCAACTCACATTTTGAGTTAAACCATTCATCAGTTTTATAATTAACTTCTGGTGCTATAGTACAAGGTGAAAATACAAGGTACTGTGGTACATAATGCTATGATGCATTTTTATAAGTCAGTAAAGTGTTATCTCCCCACAAAATAAGAAAGATGATTTATATAGGAGCTGATAGCTAGCAAATAGTTATCCATTGAATAATGTTAATATGCAGATACCCTACCAGAAAAAGGATTGTATTCCAAAAGTTCACTTTTAAGTTTACTGGAACTTGAAATGTATTTTCCCAGGAAAATAACATAATAAATGGTGGTTAGATTCCTAAGCCAGCACACAAAAGTCCACAAAAGTTTTCAAAACATAGTATTGTACTAGTAATATCATAGAATCTAACCACTTCATATAAAGTTTCTATGGGTAAATGTTTTGAATTTCAATTTGAAATACCAGTAACACATCCATTACCCTTACCCTTTGTTTTCTCTACCTCTCTATTTGCCTTGCAATAGAAGTAAGTACTATCCCTCAATTCATTGTGATGTCCAGGAAAAGTCAAGAATGAAGGTTTAGGAGGTGAGGAGGGTTGAGGAAGAAAGAAATAGGCAAGGATGAAGATTTCAGGCAACAAGCATCTATTAAACACTAACCATATACTAGTTAAATTACTAAGCATTGAGAGCACAAATACAAGTTAAAACAAAGATATCCCCTGATCTCATGGACCTTGCATTCTAATGTGGGAAGATAATATATAAAAGGGAGAAAAGAAAGGCAAGGATAGGGACAAATGCTTCTTTTGGGAGCTTGATAGCAAAATTTAGAGAGCCATAAACACAGCTAGAAGAAAAAGCATGGCCACCCAGGTCCCATCCACAAAAATGAAAGCCCTGGAAGGAATTCATCAGTGGAAGAAAGGGCCCAGCATGTAGATATGTTCCACAAAGAGAAGGCTTCAGATGCTGAAGAAAGTTCTAAAAAGACAATAGAGCTGAGGCATGATGAAGAAGCTTAGAGAGTCACAAGCTAGAACGGGCATTGGGGTGGTGAGAAGAGCCTCTGCAGTATTGAGAATACTAGGATGCTTAGTTATTTCAAACTAATTATCCCCCTTTCTCTTGTTTTTACCACTATCTCTTGTTAGTTCAAGTTATTGTGACTCCCATACCCACTTCCCCACTTGTAAGACAGGTGATTCCTGCCTTTCTGGTTCCAAAGCAAACACATAACTCTTTTGAATTTTTCTCTAGTCTTTTATTGCCAGTAGCAATGGAAAATGTATGCAACAAAAATATGCCATCTGTGCTCCCCTTTTTTTTAAAATCACACAGGTGATTTTAGTAGGTCTTGGGGTATATGAGATAAAGTAAGATTAATCTCCATTTCAGAAAACTCAAACTTGTACTATCTTAGATATTCTCTCATAGGATTTGAAAAAGAACTATGGGGTAAGCAATCATAGACATTTTGGGGAGGAGGTAGACTGTACCCTAATTAGAAGAGTTGAGCTGAAAATGTTACTAAAGAGTCCATTGCCTGCACTGGAATTGGAATTTAGATTTGGGTAGTAGCAAGCTTGAGAAGCTGTGGGGAAATTTTCATTTTCTCTTCCTTCTTTGTATTTCTCTCATAAAGCTCACCATGTAATGGCACTGGAGGTAAACAGTAGGTACTAGTAATGAGTAGTGGGTTAAAAAAGAGAATAGCCCCAAGTCTGAAGTGGAATTTGAAGAGGAGGGAAATCCTGAACAGCAGTAGTAAGGAGAAGGAAAATGCTAAGGCTACATAGCTACCTGGTTGGGACAATAAAGATAATGTGGAATGTGGAGGGTCTTCAAGAAGTACTAGCACTTCTGGTGTGAGGACTTGCAAAACCCTTTTTAGGGTTGCTTATCCACGTTTCATCCACCTACCCACCTGCCTGCCTAGAGTTCCCAGGAAGCTGTATTATGTCCAGTGATATCCTGGTAAACTGTCTTGGCTAAACTAGGTTGAGGGTAAGTAACAGGTTCAAGCCTAATCATGTGAAAATTTCCCTTGGTGGGATGGGATGAGAATAATTTGTTCCAGTGGCTATGGAGGTGGAATGAAGCATGCTGTGTAGCATGCTTAGAGCTTGGTCAGACATGGAAGATACCAAGGTTATCTATTGCATCACAGGCCATTTCCAGTCATCCTGACTTTTGTCTTGCCACTGTACTTTGATGGTCTGAGAGATGGAGTGAAGCTGCTGATTTTGTGCAACTCAACCTTACTTAAAACAATTTCACAAGCAAGTTAAGACTAATTACCTTGGGATGTCCTTGGTCCTCTTCAAAAGACAACACGTTTTCCAAACATTAAAGCACCATGTAAATGAATATCATTATATTTGCTGTTTTTACTAGAGGCTTTTATGGTATAGTGGATAGGATTCTGAAATTGGAGTCAGGATGGATTCAGATCTGTACCAGCTATCTGCCTCTGCAAGTCACTTATTTTCTCTGTACTTATATGGAAAATTAAGAAGGTTAGACACAATCTCATCCAGTATCTCTTTCAGTTTTAAATTTAATTCTTATTATTTTTAAATAATATTTTTTTCCCAATTGTAAAGAAAATTTTTAGCATTCATTTAAAAAAAATTTATAGTATTTTATTTTTCTAAATACATGCAAAGATAGTTTTCAACATTCACCTTTGCAAAACCTTTTGTTCCAAATTTTTTTCCCTTTCTTTTCCCCTTCTTCCCTCCCCAAGTTAGCAAGCAGTCTGATATAGGTTAACATGTACAATTCTTCTAGCTATATTTTATTCATCTTTCCATGTTTGTCATGCTGCACAAGAACAATCAGATCAAAAGGGAAAAACACACGAGAAAGGAGAAAAAAAAGTAAACAGCAGCAGCAAAAAAGTGAAAATATTATACTTTGATCCACACTCAGTCTCCATCATTCTCTCTCTGGATGTAGATGTCATTTTCCATCACAAGTCTATTGGAATTGTCTTGAATCACCTCATTGTAGAAAAGAACCAAATTATCACAGTTGATCATCACATAATCTTGTTGCTGTGTACAGTGTTCTCTTGGTTCTGCTCATTTTACTCAGCATCATGTAAATTTTTTCAGGCTTTTCTAAAATCAGCCTGCTCATCATTTCTTATACATCAATAATATTCCATAACATTCATATATCATAACTTAATTCAGCCATTCCCCAATTGATCGGTATCCACTCAATTTCCAGTTCCTTACTACTACAGAAAGGACTAGCATTCATTTTCTTTCTTTCTTTTTCTTCCTTCCTTCCTTCCTTCCTTTCCTTCCTTTGCTTCCTTCCTTTCCTTCCTTTCCTTCCTTCCTTCTTCTTTCACAAGATTTTGAGTTTCATTTTTTTCTCCATACCTCTTCCTTCCCTCTCCTCCCTTCTCTTCTTCCTAAAATGTTAGGCAGTTTGATATAGGTTATATATAAAACATTTCCATATGTAAACCTATTATTTTCAAATGACAGTTTACAAATAAGGGACAAGAATAAATTGAAGTTTGCTGGGGAGGATTCTGGGAAGGTGAAGGAGTAGGCTGGTAAATCTCAAGCTCTCCCGATTTCCCCCTCAAATAGGATGAATTTGTGCTTCAGGGCAAATATAGACTGGTGAAAAATCAAGACAACTTGGGGCAGAACAGGAGTCCTCCTGATAGAACACAAGTAGACCTAAAGAAAAACCCTAGGCTGGATTTAACCTGTCTGAAGTGCAAACACCTTCTGGCTAGCTCCAAGGGAGATACCAAGTGGGGACCCCTTGGGCAGCTTAGCTAGGGTGGCTGGAGCCTCAGCAGGAACCATGGAGACTTTTATTTCCCAATAGTTTGTGAAGTCAGGGTCTGAATTGGGGAAGACTGAAGGAACTCTGACTGATTAGGAACACCAGGCCCAGCTGTGCTGTTGAGACATGGCCCTGGGCAAGATGGAACCAGTACCTGGTGAGTGCAAAAACAGCAGGGCAGGGACGCTGTGGGTACTTGAAGGAGCATGGACCTCTTGGTTTGGGGTTCCTGGTCAGAGTGGAGAGCTAAAGGGAAGCTTGAGACACCATACCCCCCACCCCACTATTAGAGGTGCTTATACTAATAGCTCTTACTAAAAAAAATGAACCAGCAAGGAAGAAAGAACCCCACCATTGAAAAAAATGTTCTCTGGGAACAGAGAAGACCCAAGGTTCATCTTCAGAGGAGAATGCTTTAGTTTAAAAAAAAAGATGCTACCTCAAAGAGTAATGTGAAATGATTCCCTGCCCAGAGAAAATTTATGGAACTCAAAAAAGAATTCAAAAATCAAGATCATTGAGGAAAAACAAAAAAATAAAAACCATCCAAGAAAAATAAGATTATGAAAAAAAAAGTTAACCAACTAGAAAGAGTTTGAAAGATGAAAATAATTATTTGAAAATTAGAATTGGGCAAAAGGAAGCCAGTGAAGCTTTGAGAGATCAAGAAATAAGAAAATAGATCATAAAGAATGAGAAAATGGAATATAATATGAAACATCATATAAGAAAAATGACAGATCTAGAGAACAGATCAAGAAGAGATAATATAAAAATAATTGGACTGCCAGAAAATTGTGACCTAAAAGAGAACCTTGACATAATAATGCAGGAAATAATCTAAGAAAATTTTCCTATAGTAATAAAACATGAGGAGAAAATAGAAATAGAAAAAATCTACTGATTACCACTTCAACTAGAGCCTTTGTGGAAAACACACAGGAATATTTTGAAATCCCTAGATAAGAGAAATTTTGCAAGAAACAAAAGTTCAAATATGTTAGAGCTACAATTAGAATTCTACAAGACTTAGAAGTAGTTACAATAAAAGTCTACAGGTACTGGAATCATCTACCAACAATCAAAAGAACTAGGCCTGTGGTCAAAAATATATCCAGCAAAATTATTTAAAATTTTAAATGAGAAAAAATGGACATTCAGTGAACTCATAGATTTTCAGAACTTTCTATCAACCAAACTCAAAGTTAACAGAAAATCTATAAAAAATATAACAGAAAACATATAAGAGCCAGTATGAAAGATCAATTTTAAGGAATTTAACATAGACAAACTGTTTAAACATGGACACATTATTTGTTTATATATATATATATATACATATATATGTATATATATACACACACACACACATATATATATGCATATATATAAAATATGTTTAAGATTCACATCAATAGGATAGCTCAAAAGAAAAATTGGGACAGAATTAAGGTAAAAACTAATATACAAATGAGGTGAAGAGGAAGAATAGACAGAGACATTGAGGGGGGGCCTTATAGTTCTGACAATCTGCTTACATCAGCAGTGGGTTCAATAAGCAAAATTACATATATACTATGAAGGGTATAACACCCTCTTAAAATCTCTAAAGAAATACCCCGGGGGCCCAAAGGGCTGCTGGGGACCCAACGGGCCCGGGAAGTAGACACGGGAGGGATTCTTGGGTGGGGGGAGGTAATAGGGAGCAGAATTTAAGAGTTACGGGATAGGAAGGACGTGTGTATGTGTATGATGTATATATCTTCATATGTTAACATAAATATATCTTTAACTGTAGCATGCTTGGGGGGGTGGAGAGGGGTGAAAGGGGGAAAAAAAGAATAAAGTAAGGTGTACAGCAGAGAACAATGTATAAGGAAGTAAAGAAAAAGTGGATACCCATGAATATAATTTCATCTACTAACATACTTTCTTGATCTGACAATTTGTTACATATTTTGAATCCTCCTAGATGTTCTACTAACAATATTCTCTTTTGTTTTGCTTTATTTTGTATTTTCTGTTTTCTTACTGTTTTTTTGAAATAAAATAAATTTAATAATTTAAAATTTTTCTTGTATATTTGAAGTTTTAATTAATTTGGGGTCAGAAATATTCAATAATCAGTTTTACTGTTCAGTAATATTTCCTGCTTGTCTTACAGAGCTATAATTTTTTCAGATGTGAATCTCAATCAATTCACATAGAAAGAGTACAGTAGCAGTTAACTTAGAAAAATAGTTCTTCTTACTTTCCATATGCTCTGTATACCATCTAAAGGTCCTACTGTTTCTCTGTCTTAAGGTAGAAGCTAAGACAGATAAGACAGCCTTTCTTATTTTATTAACCACAAAGAGGGTATGACAGTTTTTGGGAGTCTTTAGAAATATTTGGAAAATGAATAAATATTGTTACATAAAGACTTAAATAAATTCCTAGTTTTTTAAATAATACTAAGCAAGTATAGTTGGACTTTTTGACGATGATTCTTCTACTTTTGACTGTACATTAACAAAAAATAGGCAGAGGAAGGTGAATAAGCTGGCAGAGATAAAATAAGATGCCTTAATTTCAAAACATTTCTTTCTCCATTAACACACACAAATCAACATTTTAAAGGTTTTTATGAAACGAATATTTAATATTAATTTTTATAGGTGGTTGTTTACTGTTATTGTTAATTTATCATCATCATCATTATTTGTTGACCTTTGCCTCCAAAAAAAGCACCACAGGTGCTTTTTATCCAGTCTTGGGCTCCTTTTATTTTCTGCAGCTTCAAAAACCTATTATTTGTGATATTCCTTTATGTCCCATTACCTAGGATGGCCATCATAAATCTTAAAGCATTCTATAAATAGGAGTTGATATCAATATGGTCAGTTCTTAGTGAATTGCAAAACCAATGCAACATGAGACTAAAATTAATTTAATTATTTCTTATTGCTTTTACAACCTAGATTTTAAAGATAAATATGTTGTTATTTGGCAGCTTTGTTACTTCTTTTTTAGATCTTAAAATAGCTAGATGATATAATGACATGCAGATAACATGTTTTAAGGCATACGCTAGTTAGAAAATTATGGCACTATAAATTAGGAATTATTTATCCCTCTTTACTGTAAAAATTGAAGTAAATACCTATGGGAACCTTTTTTTAAAAAAAACTTTTTTTAAAAGTCAATCGGCTTCAAGGTTCAGATCAATGTCAGATTTTCTTGTGATGCAATGAGAAATTTCCATTTTAACTTGTATTATGAATAAAAGATTGTGAATGTTGTGAATAAAAAAGCAGTCTCCATTTTATAGAACTTTTGATCTTTTATTAAAAAATAAGTTACAGGGTTAAATGTGAGCATTTCTTGGTTGTTGTGTTTTTTATTTAACAATATTCCTGAACTGATTAACATGCAAATATTAAAGAGAGATTGCATTTTTATACCTGTGTTTTAGAGAAATCTTAAAACAATTCAAATGGTTACAGAAGAATAAAAGGGTCTAAAACTATTGTACCATTATTTGAAGTCTAGATTTAAAAAAAAAAAAAAACCTTATAGGAAACTTCCAGTTTTTAAAGAGAGCTCATTTTAATAAAAATACAGCAATGATTATTCAGTTTAACACAATTGTTGTTACTTGTTGCAGGTTATACAACGAATTTTTTATACAGTAAATAGATCCTGGTCTGGGAGAATCACTTGTACTGAACTGAGAAAAAGCAGTTTTTTGCAGGTGTGTTTTCTTTTTATGACAATAACCAATGTAATTCTATTAATTCAGAAAATTTGTTGATACCTTACTAGCTACATGAAGTCTATAGAATTTTGTGTTGTAATCATTTTAAATCTGTAAATTTCTGCATGGAAATAATGGCATTCACCTGTCTTTTAAAACACTAAAATATCAATTCAAGTCAATCTTATTAATTCAGGTTAATCAGTTATTATTTTGTGTTGGGTGCCAGGGCAGCCTCTTTTAGAATTTAAAATCATGCAATCTTAGCTAACTAATTTTCTGAGGTCAAGATTTTCAAATACAAAAGTTTAGTTTCATGCTGAAGTAATTGTTGTGCCAGAAATTTTTGAGTTTCAGATTTAATCTCACCTATTCCTGTCAGAGGCCACAACTGTCTTTCAGCTTTAAAAAAAAAAAAAAATTGGTTATATAAATTTTCTGCTAGTTTACCTTGACAAGTGCAATTATTAAAATATAATGTAAGAACAGAAACAAAAAACCCAGTCATCAATCAATTGTGCTTACTATTTGCCAGACACTGTGCCTGGGATATACATGCCATAAGGATACAAAGACAGAAGGCAAACAGTCCTTGCCCTCAAAGAAGATAATTTCAGAGGAGAAATCTAGTAGGTCAGGGAATCCAGAAATACCTTCTGCAGTCTCCAGATAAAAAGGAAGCAGATAAAAGTAAGGAGGAGAAGCATCATAGGCATCATAGACTGCCAGTACAAAGGAATGAAGAGTTATAGGTGAGGAACATCAAATAGGCCTTTATAGCTGGATTGTACAAAATTAATCCCCCCTCCCAGCCCTTGCAAAGAGATTATAACCGATTGTGCATATATCTGTAAATTTACTTACTAGTTTTTGGCCCAAACTTGAAGAATGTAGTATCTTCCTTTTCCTTTTTTTTTTTTTTTTTTTTTTTTTGTGATCCTTGTTTCTTTTTATTCCTCTAACATGAATGTGTTTGAGATGGATTTTTGAGAATGCAATAATATTGCTTTATATTCATGCTTTATATTCATAATTTGGCCAACTCTTCCCCAATCCTTGGAAATATAGCCTGCTTCCAGTTTTTTGTTATTAAAAATAGAGCTGCAAAAAACATTTCAGATAGTTCTTTATTTCCTATTAGTTGGGAATTAACAATAACCCATTACCTCTTTGGAATATTGTTCCAATAGTTTGGTTACTAGGTCCAAGATTATATATAATTCCTACTGAATAAATAATTCCATCTTGCTTTTCAAAAAGACTTAGCAAATTTCAGTTTCCAACAACAGAATGTGTTTGTTTTACACTAACTGTCCCAATATTGAAACTTCTTTGCTAATTTGATAAGTATTATTAAAGAATCTTAGAGTTGGTATAATTTGCATTTCTCCAATTATTTGAGATTTTAAACTTTTTTCTTTCCCTCTTTTTTCTTTTTCTTTCTTTCTTCCTCCCCTCCCTTCCTCCTTCCCTTCCTCCCTCCCTCCCTCCCTCCCTCCTTCCTCCGTTCCTCCTTCCTTCCCTTCCTCCCTCCTTCCCTTCCTCCCTCCTTCCCTTCCTCCTTCCTTCCCTTCCTCCCTCCCTCTTTCCCTCCCTCCCTCTCTCCCTCCCTCCCTTCCTTCCTCCCTCCCTCCTTTCCTCCTTTCCTCCTTTCCTCCCTCTCTCCTTCCCTCCTTTCCTCCCTTCTTCCTCTCTTCCTTCCTCTCTCCCTTCCTCCCTTCCTTTCTCCCTCCCTCCCTTCCTTCCTCCCTCCCTCCCTTCCTTCCTCCCTCCCTCCCTTCCTTCCTCCCTCCCTTCCTTCCTTCCTCCCTCCCTCCCTTCCTCCTTCCCTTCCTTCCTCCCCCCTCCCTCCTTTCCTTCCTTCCTTCCTCTCTCTTCCTTCCTTCCCTCCTCTCTCTTCCTTCCTTCCTCCCTCTTTTCCTTCCTCCCTCCTTCCTTCCTTTTTCTTTCTTTCTTTTTTTCTACTTTGCCAAATGTCTTAATGGATTATTTTTTCCTTAACAGAATGTTGCACTATTGGAAGAAGAAGCTGATATTAACCAGTTGACAGAATACTTCTCTTATGAACATTTTTATGTCATTTATTGTAAATTCTGGGAACTAGACACTGACCATGATCTCTTTATTGATCCAAAGGACTTAGCCAGACATAATGATCATGGTAAGACAAATAGCAGATTTGTAAGTATAGTTGTATTGTAAAATTGTAAAATAATTTGTACAATTTATAATAGCTGTCTATGTCTACGTACTGTGTTCTTGTATATGTTTTGGGGATTAGATACCATAGGAGAAACAAAAGGAGCTATGAGTTCTAGAAAACCTGGTCTTTGGAAAAGTTATTTACATAGGTTTACTATAAAACACAAGAGTAGAATTAAATACCCTGATTAGCTCTCCTAAGCTGAACTTACATTCTAAGACAACCCTTTAAGCTGTGTCTCTCACTTAAAGTTTTCTAATTTCTTACCTCTGTTTATTCTATTCATTCTTAAATTCTTCATTCCTTCTCCTTCTGTTGTCATCATTCTAGTCTTCTAATTTCTCATCATAGATAACTCATTTCTCACTCTGACCTGTTCCAAGAAGTTACTTATTGAATACTTTCTCCTAGAATGGCAGATTTGCATAAAATGTTATCATATCTCCCATCTCATGCAAATTTGTGTTCCAAATTTTTACCTGTCAGTCATACTTACAATATTTTATTTGACCACTTACCTATCCAGAGTTATCCAGGAACCTTTTTTCAGAGATATTAATGTTATATTATCTGTTACTCATTTATGTTTTAATTCCTCTCCCCAAACTGCTTGGATATTCTCAATCCATATAATATTTGGATAGACTTTCTTTTTTTTTTTTTTTTTTATTAAAGCTTTTTATTTGCACAACACATGCTGCATTGGTAGTTCCCCAACATTGATCCTTACAAAGCTTTCCGCTACAAATTTTCCCCCCAGTCCCCTCTCCGCTAGATGACAGGAAGTCCACCACATGTCAATTACATTAAAATACTTGACAAGTCGAATATATGTATACATATTTCCATATTTATCTTGCTGTGCAAGAACAATCAATCGTATCTACATGAACAAAAAATATCTGAGAAAGGAAACCCAACGCAAGCAAACATCAATAGAGATCATGGAAATGATATACTGTGGTCCACATTTCATGTCCCTCTCTCTGGGTGTATATGGCCTTCTTCACTGAACAGTTGGGACTGGTTTGAGACATTTCATTGTTGAAGAGAGCCATGGCCAGAATTGATCATCATATAATATCGTTGTTGCCGTGTATATTGATCTCCTGGTTCTGCTCGTTTCACTCAACATCAATTCATGCAAGTCTCCCCAGGCCTCTGAAATCATTGGATAGACTTTCAAAAATTTTTCTACACTTGATCTTTGAGGCTGTTCCAAAGTTGATATGATAAATTAATTATAGTTTAAAATAAAATGATTTCTTTTATTAATGTATTGGTGTGTTTTCCACATAGTAAATATTTGGTAATGATTACTAAATCAGATTGTTGCAGAAACATCTTTTTGGGGGGTCATTTTACCTTTCATATCATAGAATTCTAACAGTTCATTTTATCTTAATTTTTGCAATGGAGTGTGTTCTTAAAACAAATGTGTTTGAGTCAAATCATATTTTAGACTCCCCAGAGAAGCTTGAAATTTAAAGGATTCTTGTATTGGAATCTTTATTAAAACAGTAATTGTAATTTATTTTTTGTTTGAAGTTCTGATTTTGCCCATACCATAAATGGTTAGAATTAACATTAGCAATCACTTGATGCATCCGTTCATTTTATAGATGAAAGAACCAAAGCCCTGAGAGGTATAGTAATTTCCCCAAAGCTACTTAGATTCCCTTAAAATGAGCAGAGGCAAATCCTGATTGTTTCATTTTGTATCTTTATGACTTAGATCAAGTCACTTAATCTCTCCACCTTGTTTTCCTTATTTCCCCTACTAGATTATAATCTCTTCTCAGATAAAGACTGAATCTGGCACACAGTGCCATATTTACATTTATTGAATGAATAAGTATTGATTTATAGTGTATTCTTTTATCTAAATCATAACATTTCCACAATTTGTAACTTTTGTTGGACCTTTAAAATATACTCTGCTACTAAGATAAAATTTCTTCAGCTTCACAGAATTGTTTATGAAATTAATACTTAAGAATTATAGTAGCACCTTCTCAATACTTGGTATTTAGCTTATTCCTTACTTATTATTGAAGAAGCATCAATAATTTCATCTTGGAAGTTGTGTTTGTTTCTTGAGATAGTACAATTCTATATATGTTTTTATTGTTTGTTTGTTTTTGCTTTTTGCTGAGGCAATCGGGGTTAAGTGTCTTGTCCAGGATTACACAGCTAGTACGTGTTAAGTGTCTGAGGCCAGATTTGAACTCAGGCCCTCCTGACTTCAGGGCTGGTGCTCTATCCACTGTGCCACCCAGCTTCCCCTCAATTATATTATTATACATTTCTCCAAGGTTTGAATTATGTTTAATGATTATATTAAAAATTATAAATAATACTTGATTAATTTCTCTTTGTGTATTTTTCTGTTTTTTTAAAAGCTTTCCACCAAGTTCTCAGAAAAGAATGACAGATTTCTGTGTTGCATATTGGTCTATTATAAATGGCAATGGAAAATTGTCTTTTTTTTTTATTGAAGCTTTTTATTTGTATAACATATGTGTGGGTAGTTCCCCAACATTGATCTTTACAAAGCTGAAAATTGTCTTTTTAAAATAGAAATCAGGATTAATATGTGACAATAGCAGACACTTATTTCATTTTGGAGGAATTTACCCCAGTTGTGTTATGAAAAAATAAGCCTATCTAAAAATTCTCACAGTTGCATTATTAAATGCAAAACAAAACAAAAATCCCAACCTAGATATCCAGCAATAGGTAGTTAAGTAAATGTAGCTAAATAAATTAATATAATCAAGTAAAGCAATTCACTTAGTATTAATAAATATAAAGAATACAAAGAAATCTGGAGGGAATTTTATCCAATAATGTAAATCAGGGGAAAGGAGAATACACACTAAGCATAACCCTATGAGAGAAAAAGTGAAAGAGAATAAATTATCAAAGAATCTTAATTAGAACTTTTGAGAGAGAGAGAGAGAGAAGAAAGAACTGTTAGGAAACATCTAACTGAAATTGTTTTTTTTAAATAAATTAAAATATAAAAAATAATTTTTTAAAATATGCAATAATAGCTAAAATTTTTATAGGTCTTTAATTTTTGCAAAGCACGTTAAAATGTTATCTCATTTTATCCTCACAATAACCCTGGGAGGTATGTATTATTGTCATTTTTTTTTAATAGATAAGGAAACTGAGGCAAACCTTTGCCCAGGATCAAATAGAGAATAAATGCTTGCAATTGAATTTGAGTCTTCCTGACTCCAGGTCCAGCATTGGATTGTCTTCACCAAATTACTTCTTAATTTAACTGTTAAAACAATAATCTGTTCTATTTTACCTTATAAATAGTACAATAGAAAGAAAAAATTGACAAAGATTTTTAAAAAACTGATTTTAAATCCCAGTTACATACTACTTATTGCTGTGTGACTTTGGTCATGTCATTTAAAATCTGAACTAGTCTCCAACATTTTTTTTACTTTGTTTTTCTTCAGGTTTGGGGTTTTTTTTGTTTTTTGTTTTTGGTGGGGAGAGGGAGGAAGATACGAGGGGTTTAGGAGGGGAAAAAAAGAACTCAAAGTTTTTGTTTTTGTTTTGTTTTGTTTTTTGCTTTTTGCTGAGGCAATTGGGGTTAAGTGACTTGCTCAGGGTCACACAGCTAGGAAGTATCTGAGACCAGATTTGAACTCAGGTCCTCCTGACTTCAGGGCTGGTGCTCTAACCACTGCGCCACCTAGCTGCCCCAAACTCAAAGTTTTAAAAACAAATGTAAAATATTGTTTTACATGTAACTGGGAAAAATAAAAATATTAAATTAATGGACTAGTCTCCATACTGTAAAATGTTTCTAAATAAAATTACTGATGATTGTACAGCATATGGTTCTAAATAATAATACTGATGATTGCAGCAGCAGAGATGCAAGTAGTAACTTTTAGCCTTAATTTTCTTATCTTTTAAAATGTAATATGTAGTTCTAAAACAATGTCATTGTCATAATCAATTGCTTTTTGAAAACTCATGACATAGCTGAAAATATGTTTACCTTTTTTTTTTTTTTTTTTTTTTTTTTACAGCTATATCCAGTAGGATGATTGAGAGAATATTCTCAGGAGCTGTGACAAGGTAAGTTTAATGTGTTTTAGTTTTTAGTATTTAATTCTGTAGTTCCAGCATTTCAGGTTTTCTTTTTAAAGGTACATAACCTTCAAATTCTTAATAATTTACTGTCAGTAAGGGAACTTATATTTGCTACTTTGCAAATAGATGGAATTTTTTTTTCCAGATTTGTTTTTGCAAAGTGTTAGATTAAAAAGACAAAGATATTTTGATTATATTTACTATCTTTAAAATTATTTGTAAACTTTCCTAACAAGTAAAACAATTTTACTATTACTTTGTTACCTTACTCTAACCTAAACTCAAATTATTTTCTTAACTCTCTTATTTATACCAGTGAAGAAAAACTACCAGTATGAATTTTTTTGTATGATTCAAATGTACCCTGGTTATGTCATCATTTCCCTTGTGGATTCCCTTCTGTTCTCATCTGTTTGTTGTTGTTGTTGTTAGGAGTCATTAACACTTTTCTTTCATTTCAGCCCCCAAATAAAAGCAAAGCACAAAATAAAAAGTGCTGCTATATATTCATACATATAGGTCCTTTCTCTCTTTATTTGATCACTTTGCTTGGTAGTGATTTCTCTGAGTTGATCGGTATAGGCAGTTCAATGACTTTTTGTTTTAATTACAATGTGGAATTTTAATTTCATATATAATTCCAAATGGTTTTTTGGAATTCCTAAACTTCTTCATACTTCCATCAACAGAGAATTAATAGATATCCTTCTATATCCCCTTTAAGAAAGGTCATATTTCTTTTTTCTCTTTTTTTTTTTTTATCATTTTTGCCAATCTGCTGGGCTAAGTGGAATCTCAGAGTTATTTTAATTTGTATTTTCATATTATTTTATTTGAGCATTTGTTGGTAGTTGTTGGTAGTTGGCTTTCTTCTTTTGAGAACATATTCCATATCTGTTTAACACGTAGGTGATGACTCTTGTTTTTATATTTGAATCAGTCCCCCTTATTTCTTGGATATCAGATTTATGAGAGTTCATTATAGGAGTCCCCCCAAATTAACTTTTTTCCCTTTTTCATTTTAATCTAATTGATTTTATTTATGTCACAAGTTTTCGTCTTTTATATAATCAAAATTGACATTTGTCTTCTGTGAACTTCCCTATCTCTGATCAAGAACTCTTCCCCTACTCATAGTTAGAAAAGGTATCTCCTTATCTACTCCTCTGATATGTTTATATAACCTTTTATATTTAAGTTGTGTCCATTTGGAGTTCACTCTACTATATAGTGTGGTAGGTTGGTTTAAACCCAATTTCTGCCAAAGCTGCTTTTGCAGAAGTTTTTAATTGAGTATTGAATCCTTATCCCAATATTTGGCATCCCTAGGTTTATTGAACATTATACTATGTTCCATTGTTTCTGTGTTTTAAGGTCCTAATCTGTTCCAGTAATCAATTTTCTATCTTTTAATCAGTACCAAATAGTTTTGAAGATTATTGCTTTGTAGTATAGTTTGAGATCTGGTACTGCCAGACCATCATCTTATTTTTTCCTATTACTTTCCTTTAGATCCCTGTACTTTTCTTTTTCCCAGTAAATTGTTGTTTTTCCTTCTACAAAGTAACCTTTTGATATTTTAGTATGGCTTTGAATCTTAGAACCTAAGTAGTATTATAATTATATATATAATTATTAATTCCTCTCCTCTCCCCAAATGTTCCTTGTTTTATTTATCATTTTTATTTTATTTTCAATTTTCTCTTTGTCCTCTTTGATTTTTAGAATTTAGTCTCTACTTGGTTGGGTATTTTAAAAAATTGTTTTTTCTAATTTTAGTTATATTTTTAAGTCATGGATTTTTTTCCCTCTCTTATTGCTCAATGTTTAGATTTTTTCAAAAATATAGAATGGTTTTGAGAATTATTGCTTTGTAATCTGAGATCTGGTATTGCTAGATCTCTTATTTTCCTCCCTACCACCCTTTTTTTCCCCCTACTCGATAATCCACTTACTACCCAAAGGCATCAGGTGATTCTTTGGATAGTGTGCTGGGCCTGGAGTCAGAAAGAACTGAATTAAAATTCAACCTCATGCCTTGAAATCAGGAGGACCTGAGTTCAAATTCGACCTCAGACACTTAACATTTCCTATCTGTGTGACCCTGGACAAGTCACTTAACCCTAATTGACTCAGGAAAAAAAATTCAGCCTCAGACACTTAACAAGTGATGTGATCCCAAGCAAGTCACCTAACATCTGCTTTCCTCAATTTTCATTTATGTACAATGGCAATAATGATAGCACCTACCTTATAAGATTATTGTAAAGATCACTTGATAAAATTTTTTGGGAGGAAAAGCTTGCATAGTGTCTAGCACATATTAGCCACTCTGCAAATGCTTTTTTGCCTGTCATCTACTGACTTTGCTCTCATATGCTGCTGGACAAGATCACAAAACCAGGCAGGCAAGGTACACTACAAACTTATATCATGTGATCTCAGTGGCCCTCACTGTAGCAAGGCAATCCTTCTACCTCTCCTTAATTAACTATTCTAATCACTAAGAAGCTTTTCCAATCTCTTCACCCTGAAACCTTCCATAGCACTGTCTTCATCCTCTCAGCTGAGGCCCTTGCCTTATATTTCACTGAATAAAGTTAAAGCCATTCTCTGAGAACTTCCTCTTCTCCCCTCCTCTTATCACATCTCCCAGAATCTTTTTGCCATCATCTCCATGTTTACCCCTATCTCACGTGGAGAAGGGGCCTTTTTTTTGTCAAGACAAACCCCACCCATGCACAAGTGATCCCAATTTCAACCTGTCTTCTCTAAGAGAATGCCCACTTATCATTCCCTCTCCTTTTGGTTACTTACCTACTGCCTAAATGAATGTCTCCCCATTCTCAAAAAACTTACTTAACTCATCTGTATTCCCTAGTTTTTGTCCTGTATTTTTTCTTTTGTGGCTAAGCAACTTGAGAACGCTTTTGATAATTGATGTCTCCATTTCCTTTCCTCTTAACTCTCCAGTCTGACTTCCAACCACATCATTCAACTGAAATTTCTTTGTTGTTAATGACCTCTTATTTGTCAAG
This sequence comes from Myrmecobius fasciatus, assembly GCA_023553655.1. NCBI lineage: Eukaryota > Metazoa > Chordata > Mammalia > Dasyuromorphia > Myrmecobiidae > Myrmecobius > Myrmecobius fasciatus. Next base: position 222,347 of record JAJPUD010001359.1, read on the forward strand.
TTCAATTTGTCAAGCTTTTCTCAACTCTTTTCCTTCTTCACCTCTTTGCAACTTTGATACTATCATCCACTTCTTTTGGCCATTCTTTAGATTTTCATGTCATTCTTTTCTGCCTGTGACTACTCCTTCTGGATTATCAACCATGTCATGCCTGCACCCCATGAGTGTCACACAAATCTCTGTCCTGGGCTTTCTTTTTTTCTCCCTTTATACTGTTTTAACTGGTGAGCCAGGTAGGTCCCAAAAAGGCTAGGGTTCATCAAGCAGATCTGAGTGTCATATGTATACAAATAATTGAATTATTGGGAGTGGATTGATAGTTCTTCTGTGTCAGTTATCATGTCTGAAAAAGCAATATTTGTATTTCTTTTTTGTTTATACTTATCCCCTCTATTTCCTTTTCTTGTCATGGCTACAATTAATGTATCTAGCAGTATATCAAGTTTTTTTTTTTTAACTTAATCAATAAATTTGTTTTTTAAATGTTTTCTTTGTAACACTTAAAAAAAAATTTAAATATATTCTGAGAAGGAGTACATAGGTTTTACCAGATTGCCAAGGAATTTGTCACACAAAAATGGCTTAACAATATCTTAGACAATTATACCAAGATAAGGTCAAAATGGGTACATGATTTAAATACAAAGAATGAAACTGTAAGCAAATTAGGAGAGCAAGGAATAGATTACTTCTCAGATCTATGGAGAAGGGAAGAATTCATGACCAAACAAGATAAAAGAGAACATTACAAAATGTAAAACAGTTTATTTTAATTATATTAAATTTAAAAAGGTTTACACAAACAGAATCAGTGCAACCAAGATTAAAAACAGAAAGCTGGGAGCAAACTTTACTATAAATGTCTGTGATGAAGGCCTTATTTGTCAAATATAGAGAGAATTGAATCAAACTTATAAGAACATTTAAAAAAATGTATACTAGCTTTTGCTTGAAATAGATGCTATTTATCATAAAAGGGAAAGGCCAGTTTATTCTTATGGTTTTACATGTTTTAACCAAAAACACCATGGAATTTTGTCAAAAAGCTTTAATTTATAATTGCATGGTTTTATTGTTTTTATTATTAAAATGTTTCATAGTATAATTTTTTTTTTTTGGCTGAGGCAATTGGGGCTAATTGACTTGCCCAGGGTCACACAGCTAGGAACTATTAAGTGTTTGAGATCACATTTGAACTCAGGTTCTCCTGACTTCAGGGTTGGTGCTCTATCCCCTGAGCCACCTAGCTACCCCAGCTTGCCCCTTTCCCTAATAAAATCTACCTTTTACCAAAGATAATGGTCCCCATAGTATAATTTTTTAAAAATATCAATTACCCAGGATTCTTGGTGTAAATCCAACTTTGTTATAGTATATAATATTTTTAATATATTAATATAGCCTCTTTGCTAATATTTTCTTCATTATTTTTGCAACAGTATTCATTGTTGTGTTGTTACACATCAGAGGTTCTTAACCTTTTTTATGTCATGAACCATTTAGCAATCTACTTAAGCCTATAAAGCCTTTCTTAGAATAATATATTTAAATGAATAAATTAAAATAAGATTACAAAGAAAATCAATTACATTGAAATAATTAACTAAGTATATTTTTTAAAACACACACAGCTTCACAATTTCATAGACTCCTGGTCTAAATATGTGCTTTGTCTTTATCAAGACCATATGTGTATCAAAGAAGAGAGTGTGTTGGATTCTTATCCTATTTTTGTAGTTGGTTTACTGGTTTACTAATGTTCAAATTAATTCCTTTCAAAAAATATTTTCATTGGTGTCATTTGTTTTTTACATCACTGTAATTTCTTCCAGTTTCCCTCCCTCTCCCTCATCAGCGGTTTTCCATATCACAGAATATTTTTTAAATGAAAGGAAAAAATTAAAAATAATCAGTATAATTGATGAATTCATGGAAAAATTCTGAAAATATATGTGACTTGCAATACTTTCGGAACTCCTGCTAAGGTTGTCTTAAATCTCTCTCATGGAGCTATGCTTGTTCTTCATAATTTTGTAACATTTAGTTGGGGGGAGTGTATGCATGATGTGTGTGTGGTTGTAATTGTTCTTTCTGTTTCCTTGTCATCATTGTGCATATTATTTTCTTGACTTTATTTACTTTGCACCACATTCATCATTTCTTACAGCATTGTAATATCCTATTAAATTCATGTAACCCGTGTTTAATCATTCCCTAATAGGATGAGCATCTACTTTGTTTCCATTTCTTTGCCATCATAAAAATTGCTGCTATAAATATTTTTGGAATGCATGGGATTTTCTTCTTTCCATTGGCTGCTTTGGGGCATTAGCCCCCAGTAAGGTCATCTGTGGATCAAAATTTTCCAATAAACATTTATTAAGTACCTACTACATGCCAAACAGTAGGCTAAAGGCTGGAATGGTCTCTTCCCTTGGAGAGCTCACAATCTAATGGGGGAGACAACATCCAGACAAGCTATATATACAGGTTAAAAAAGGAAATCATTTATTGGAAACATGTTAAGATTGAGAAAAACTTCCAGTAGAAAGCAGGATTTTAGCTGGTACCTGAAGGAAACCAGGCAAAATCAGTAAGTGGAGGTGATGAGGGATAACATTCCAGGTTTGGAGAATCCAGTGAAAATGCTCAGAATCAGGACATGGGGAAGTTTGTTTAGGGAACATTGAAAAGAACATAGACATTTTAGGTACTTTATTCTACCTTGCTTTCCAGAATGTTTGTATAGATTTAAAGATATACCAACAATGTATCAGTGTGCCTAACCTCCCACAAGGTCTTTAACATTGACTATTGTACCTTTTGTCATTTTTGCCAGTTTTCAGAATGTGAGGGTCATTTTGATTTGTATGTCTCATTAGTGATTTAAAGCATTCTTTCATATGGTTGTTAACATTTTGCAATTCTTTTTTTTTTGAAGAATTGTGTGTTTGTTATGTATGTATACACACACATTTTTTGAAAACTATTACACACATATATATGTTTATAGACATACACATATATATGTAAATTGCTTATATATCTTCAGTATTAAACCCTTTCAAATCAGTTCTTACTGAATATTTGATAAAGTTCTTTTATAAATCTATTTGTACCTGGCAAATAGTTCAGTCCTTTTTCTGAGACTGAGTTAATTATATCAACTTTATTTCTTTTCTTTTTTTTTCATCTAAGTATTTTGTATTTTTGTAGATATTTTTCCTCCATATTATTTATCAGTTTTGTTGGACTATATAGATGCAAAATAATTTCTAGTAAATTATTTTCTCTTCATTTATTGATTTTTTTTCCATTTTTGATCCTGGCAATTTAATTTTCCTCTTTTTAAATCCTATTATCTCACAGTTAATGCAATTTGTTGGGTTTTTTTAACCAATAAAAACAGCTCCTATTTTTATTTATCAATGGTTTCTTGCTTTCAGTTTTATTAAAGTCTTTTATTTTCACTTTTTTTGTGTTTGAGATTTTATGTATCAATTTTTAGTTGAATATTAATATTATTATTTGCATTGATCTAGTCTTTGTTTTTATTAAAGTGTTTGGAGATATAAATTTTTCCATAAAGGTTACTTTGGTTCCATCCCAAAAGCTTTATGTTATCTAATTTCCTTTCATAAAATTAAATACTGTTTCTTTCTTTGACTCAGTAATTCTTAAATATTAAATTAGTTAGTCTTCGCTTATTGAGATGGAGCCAAATACGTTTCTACAGCAAAATATGCATATATATGTCGTAAAGCCTGTGTAGAGGTCAAGCAAAAGTTCATTGTCCATTCTTCCTCCCCACTTCCTGATTATATTCTCTTCATAAAACCATACCCTAACCTTATGTTTCTCTTAAGTCTACTCCTGTTACTCTTAAAAATAATGGAATTCTGAAGGGACATTTTTCTCTTCCTGTTAGTAAACATTTCATTACCATATAACCCCTTTTGAGTTGCTTAAATGAATATAATTTTCTAGTTTTCTCTCCACTTCTGCATTCTCAGCTCATTTCTTTTATCAGAAATCTCTACTTATTTCAGGTCTTTTCATCTGAAATATTTGAAAGTCCCTGCTCTAGTAAAGATCCATTTTTCCCTGCTGTAGTAAAGATCCATTTTTCCCTCTCTTAAGACTATTTTCTATCTTTTAGTATGAGTTTTACTTGGTAAGCCTTTTTGAAAATTGCATTTCATTATTTTTTCTCCTTTATGGTAATTGCAGAAAACCTTCATTCAAGCATGGTTCCTTGGTAATTATGCTCTTGTTTTCTCTATAGCATTTTTTTTTTTTTAAAACAAGGTCTGGATTAGGCTATGATATTCTCATTTGGGAGTTTCTTTTGGAAAAGGATTGGTAGATTCTTTCTCTTTTCACATTACCCTCTCCTTTTAAGAGATCTGGGCAGTTTTATTTTATGATTTCTTAAATAAGGTATTCAGATTTTTTTTAATTTGGTCATGGTTTTCAGGAAGTCTGATTGTTAGCTTTTTTTCTTGACTTGTTTTCCTGACAAGTTGTCAGAATATAAATTGTCAAATATAAGTAGATATTTTATATTCTTTTTTTTTTTTTGACTTTGTTCAAATATTTCTTGTTGTCTCAAGTCATTGAGTTCTGTTTGCTTCATTCTATTTTTTAGGGCATCCACTACTTCGGCAAGGTTTTCCCCTTTTGTATGAGGGAGTTTATACTGGCCTCCCTAATGCACCTCCTCTCCTGCCTCTACCAACTTCTAGCTGGTTTACCTGAGTTTGAGCTGGCTTCCCTAGGACAACTCCCCACCCCCCTCCTCACTACCATGGGCTTCCACATTTACCTATACTTGTGTTGTATTCCATGGTAAGATGCCTCCACCAGCTTCTGGCCATCTTTTTTTGTTCAGTTCTGGATGAAAGCATTTACTTCTGATTCTTCTTAGTTTTTTAGGTTTTTTGTTTTTTGGGGGTTTTTTTGTTTTTTTGTTTTTTTTTAATTAAATCCTTGGTCTATATAGAATTCTTTTCAGATATTCACTGGGGCTTACATGGATGACCTGTTAGTCACCATCTTACCTGGAAATCTCCATTAGAATTACCATTCAAATGCACAAAACCTATACTTTAAAGTGGAAATTATCTGTTTTCTAGCTAAATTCATTTTGACATTCATTAACTGTCTTCTACAATGTAAAACTATGAGGAATATAAAAATAAAAAGACACCTATCCTTGAATAAATGTATATAGTATGAGGTAGAACATGATAAGCGCAAATAAAGATTCAGGCTAATGTTTTAGGTCATTTTCAAAAGGAAGAGAATGCTTTGAGTTGTGTTGATTAAGACAAACTGTAGGAAGAGTTAACACTTGAAGGAAGAGAATAATTCCAGTAGGCAAAAATGAATCCAGCAGGATGACCTGCAGGGCTTAGTAAATAGAAGATAGGACAGGAATAGGGGGAAATCAGTATTTCAAATCTGTGAATGAGTATAATGTGAAGTTATTTGGAAAGGTAGGTTGGACTCACATTATAGAAAGTCTTAAATACTATGTGGGAGATTTTACATTTTGTCCTAAAAGCCATAGGGAGTCACTAAGGATTTTTGAGTAGAGGAATGAATGATATGGTCTAATGTGCACTGGGAGTAGCTAGATGACTCAGTAGGAAGATCTGAGTTTAAATCTGCTTTCAGACATTTATTAGCTGTATGACCCTAGGCAAAATCATGTAACCTTGGTGCCTTAAACCACTAGACAAGGAAATGGTAAACCATGTCCAATATTATTTGCCAAGAAAAACCCATGGACGGTATTAGAATGCCAAGATCCATGGGTTACAAAGAAGTGAACATGACTGAATGTCTGGACAACAACAACAATGTGCATCAAAAGGATTATTTTGGCAGCTGTGTGAAGAATGTATTGGAGCGAAGTATTATAGGCTATTAAAATTTCAAAGTTGGATGTAATGAAGTAGTATAGCTTTATGAATGGATAGAAAAGGACATTTGGAAAAAGTGTTGTGGAAGTAGAATTAATAGTACTTGACAGTTGATTGGCTGTGAAAAGGAAAAGAGGAAAAATAAATGAAGTTTTGCTTGTAATTGAGGAGGATGATAATGTCATTAACAGTAGTAGGGCACTTAGAATGAGGGTCAAGTTTTGAGGATAAGATAATCAGTTTAAGTTTGGGACATCCAGATCAAGATTTCTAAAAGGCAGCTAAAGATGTAGGACTCAAACTTAGAGACAGAATTGGAACTGGATGTATAAATTAAATTTTCATCTGCATTCTTTTGGGGGTGGGGTACTAAAAAAAAAGGTGGTAGAGGAGAGAAATAAATAGAAAAATATCAGGAAACAGAATGTCTTGTTTTTTTCTGGTAATGATATAGTATTTTTAGTGTATATATATTTATACCCACTTAATTTTTCAGTTTTTAAAAAAACTTAATTGAACAAAGCTTGAATGTTTTACATTATTATTGCAAATTATAGTCAGAGTGATCATTGGAGACAGGCTATACACAAATGAAAACAGGAACCAAGAACTCAAGAAAAGGGCAAAGTCAGATCAGTAGATACAGAGAACAGGACAAATTTTTAAAGAAAAATGGCCTCTTTGGGGTTCTTTAAGATCACTTTTGGCAAATGGAATCTCAGGTTGGAAAAAATTTTGAAAGTAAATAAATAAATCTAGTCACTACCAAGTATCCTGAACTTAGATTTTTACTGCTTTACCTTCATCATTTCATCTTGTGGTTTGTCACTTAAAACACGCAAAACTGCATATTGTTAAGAGCCAACATATATATAAAAATTAGAAGTCTAGCTTAAATTGAGATTGTTAAATCACAAGACTATTAGGATGTGTGTGAGGGAGGAAGTGGTGGAATAGATATGCATACATGTGGTATAATTGTATATGGGGTAGTTTAAATCAATTAAAAACTGAAGCATTTAAACCCAACATAGTCAGCTATATCAAATTTTATTTTGAATAATATGGAAGAGAAATGAAAACTTTCCAGTGTTTGAGAGTATGGCATATAATTAAGAACTACAATCTGTCAGTCACCCAGGTTTTAGGGTTATATTTTTTTTGATTTTCATAAAATATAGAATATCAGTTAACTATTTTAGCTGATACTATTTGAAGTGGTAGGTGTTTTTTCTCACATTTTATTATCTTTTTCTTGATTATTTCACTGAATTGCAGGGGCAGAAAAGTACAGAAAGAAGGGAAAATAAGCTATGCTGATTTTGTCTGGTTTTTGATATCAGAAGAAGACAAAAAAACTCCAACCAGGTATTTTGTGATATATTTGAAAGATATTCATTATGTTTTAATTTGTGAGTGATAACTGTTCATTTGCTTTTTATAAAGTGCTTGGGGAAGGCCAGATTTTTTTTTTTTTGCCATTAACATATCTATAATTTCAGTATTGAATATTGGTTTCGCTGTATGGATCTTGATGGAGATGGAACATTATCAATGTATGAGCTGGAATATTTCTATGAGGAACAGTGCCAGAAACTGGATAATATGGCTATTGAGCCTCTACCATTTGAAGATTGTCTTTGTCAGATGTTAGATCTTGTGAAACCACAAAGTGAAGGTAATGCTATTTTTCTGAATTAATTTTATTTTGTATTTATTTACATTACTAATTAATTAATTAAATTATTGCAGGGATAATTTAACATATCCTTTGTTTGGCAGGTATAGACGAGGGTAACACCTTAGTATTTCCAGAAAACTTATAAATTCATGGCTTGTCCATAAACATTATAAATAAAGGACTCAAATAAGAACTCCAGAAAAAATAAGTTATATAATCAGTGATATTATTCCTCCTTACTTCCACTTCATAACATGCCTAGTTTCTTTCAAAATTCAGCTTATAGCAGCATATTGTATTTCTGCATGGAGCCGTTCTTGATCCTTTTCCCATTAAAACAACTCTCCCTCCCTATCTCTCCACCATCCCACTTCCAATTACTGTTTTGTATATACTTTCTTTATCTATGTAAGTGCTTTCTTTCCTAAGACAATCAATGCTCCTCTTGACTGGAACCTTTTCATTCTGTCTGCATCTCCAGTCCTAATGTCTGGCATCTGTTTGATATTGTTTTCTGATTCATTGCCATGGAAATAATAGATCACAACGTTATTACCTTTGGAATTTGAAAATGGGCATAAGTAGTTAAAGGAAATGACCCTATGAGGTATAGATGGGCAGGCCCAGCCTTGTAGAATATGTCATGGCTCCAGAAAAATACTCAGGAAAGAGTGCTTTTATAACCACAGTTGACTATTTTAAGCCTGGGGTGGATGAACAGCTGTTCTTTCCTGCAAATGACTGCCTAACTCTCATTGGGAGGCATTTAAACTTTAAAGATCCTCTGGTCTCTTAATCTTATGGTTGGCACATGACAGTAATGACATGACAAATAAAAGTCTTATTAAAGTTTGGGGTGTACCTTGACAAGTCTAGGCAATTGGAAACCTAAGAAAGTATATAAAATAACCATTGTTTCTAAGGACCCAGAAAGTTCAGAACTGAGACAGGAGAAAGATGAAACTAAGAGATTGATAGGCCAACTTTGAAAGACAAAAGTCTTTCCTCCTCCTACTTATTTTTCTTAATAGTTAAAAACTAAATATAGTCTTATGATATAAACCTCTCTCAAACAGATTTGAAAATCACTAACTGACAATTTTGTCTCACTATTCTAATTTCTCATCAGTCTATTATTTTGGGACTAAATATGCAGTCATCCTTTAGGTTTTTAAGGAATTTTTACTGATGATAGGGTTTCCTCACCCTAGTTGTTCCCTATAGCAATGGAAACACACTTCTGATACCTATCTCTATCTTTAATAATCACTGGAAAATGCAGAAGAGAAGGAAGTAAGGAAAAAAACAAGTATTAAGTACCTATGTGTGCTAGGCCCTATGCTAAGCACTTTACAAATGTAACCTCATTTGATTCTCATAACAGTACAGTGAGGTAGATACTTTTATCTCCATTTCACAGTTAAGGAAACTGAAGCAGATAAAGTGACTTTTTCAGGATGATACAACTGATAAGAGTTTGAAGATATCCTAACTTTTTTGAATCTGGAGCTTTTTCTACTGTTTCCCTTAGCTGCCTGGGTGATTTAAACCCCAAGAGTTTATAATAACAAAAGGGGAATATTAGACCTTTTCAGAAATTCTCTTCAGCAGATAGTCCTGGTCATTTCAAAATAAACCAGAAACAAATAGGTCTTCGTATTTCTTAGTTTCCCCTTCTTTACTGACAGACCCATTCTCTTAGTTATTTGCCTCAGAGCCAGTCTTTTCAAAGATTTTCTGGGTTAAAAGTTGGCCTGAGTACCGTCATTCTCACAGGGATAAAAATTTAATTCAAGGGAACTGATGAAGTCAGCAAGTGAGAGTTGAAAAAGAGAGAATATAAGAGGCTTCTGGACAGAACTTTGTGGTACATTTGAAGATAGGAGGTATGGTAATGGAAAATAAACAGCAAAGGAGACAGTGAAGAGGGAATTAGACTAGTAGAAGAAAATCTAATAAAAGAACAGAGTTACAAGAAACTCAGGGAGAAAGAGAGTATGCTGCCATCATACTAGACATTAAAAGTAGTAGAATATTATTATGCTGTGAGAAACAAGAAGCATCTTGATCGTAGAGAGAAGCATGGAACAACTTAGATAAACTGATACAAAGTAAAGTAAGCAGAACCAGAAAAACTAAAATACTGCAAAATAACTACAAAACTACAGTATAATACAGTAACCATGAAACAATCAAAATTGAATATTGTATAATCATATATATAGACCAAACCTTCTTTGCATAGAGTAGGGCATATTGGTATGGAATGTAGCATACAACATCAGATTTTTTTTTAGATGTGTTCATCAGTTTTGCAATTTTTTTCCTCTTTATTTTCTTTTTCTCTTCTTCATTTTCACCTTTTTTAAAGGGATGGCTTTCTGAGGAGAGAGTAGGATACAAGGAGTAATTTAGGTGATATAAAAACAAAGAAAAATGTCAGTAAAATATATTTTAAAAAGCCATGCATTTTGGGGCAGCTAGGTGGCGCAGTGGATAGAGCACCAGCCCTGAAGTCAGGAGGACCTGAGTTCAAATCTGGTCTCAGACACGTAACAGCTGTGTGACCCTGGGCAAGTCACTTAACCCCAATTGCCTCAGCAAAAAAAAAAAAAAAAAAAGCCATGCATTTTGATCTAATCTCCATACACTGAACTCAAATAGAAGACATATGTACCTCTTGAACAGTATGGGAATTGTTTTGGGGTTTGCAAGCAACAGGGGACTTGGCCTAAACAGCCAGTACAGCTAAACAGCCAACAAACAGCTTGTGTTTGACTTCACCCACCATGACCAAAGTGCTTCCAGTGTTAGCAGTGGTTGTAAATAGTAATTTTTGTAGTCACTGGAAGGGAAGATGAAACAGTTAACTTCTGTGTGAATGTAAAAAAGAAAGATACAACATAGAGCACTGCTGTATCATACTGGCACAATAAATTGTCTAAAATTCTTTGGTAGTTGTCACTTAATCAGTGAAAGAGTACATGGACTAATTTGTATTGAAGATGCAAAGAATGCTTAAAATCTGTTAACACATATAAAGAACATGGGACTTCTTTTTCTGTTCATCCATCTGGCAAATTGACATCAGTTGAAACATGATATTCTGAACATGAAATCTTATTGAAGGAAGATCTTCATTCATAAGAAATATAAAACAAAATGCTCACATAATGGAATGGTTTCCTAGTAGAATTATGTAGTTGTCATAATAAACAATATCGACATCTCCCAGCTTCAGATCCCTTAGTGGTAACCATCATTACTAAAAGGAGAATTTCTCTAGTTATATTCATTTTAGATTCCTTATTTGCTAGAGATTTAATTGTAAAGTTATCTAACTATAATTCACTAAAATGTCTCTGAATTTAAAGCTCAACATGTTCTTATTATAACATCAAGTTATAGTTTATCAAAATATGGAGGCATAATCAAAATAAGAAGACTCCCCCATCTTTGCTATGTGAAGTAAAGTCAATGTGCCTTCAAATATATAAATGACACTCCTTCCCCCCCCCCCAAAAAAAAAGGGGGGGGACCTTTTGCTGTAAACAAAGAACAATAATCCAAAACTAACCTTTAAAAAATATGACGAGGAAAACACTAACAATCTGAGAAATTTGGTTGGACTAGATTAGAGCTAACCCAACAAAAGGAGAAAGCCCATTGTCAACCGAGAAAAGAAAACTGGAAGATATCTATAAAAGAAGAAAGTACAAATCTCTAAATAAATCATTGAAAATTCAAGAAAAAACTTTAAAAGGAGAAAAATGAACATTATTAATTTTAGAGAGAGAACAGTTTTAGTTCAGTGGTTAGGATGAAAACCAGATAGAGAAAATTATTACTGAGAGCTATTTATTAAGCACTTACTGTGTGCCAAACATTATACTGAGAACTAGAGATAAAAATACAAAAGCATAGATATTCCCTGTCCTCCAGAAGTTTTAAGTTCATTGGGCAAAATATGTATGGGATTGATAGCCAGAGAAAGACATTTTGATCAGGAAAGTTAAAGGAATGGTGAATTTGGGCATAGGAGAATAAATTGATGGAACAATTGCAAAATGAATTTGATCATGGCTTTTATTTACAGTATTAGTTGGGGGAGAAAAGGGAAGGTGTGCCATTTCCTTTTTTTAAAAAATAGAATTACTGGTATAATAGAACAGGCTCTGGCCTTAATCTCCCCGCCTCTGCTGTCATGTAAGATCCCCAAGGGCTTTGTTGTTGTTCAGTTGTTTCTGTCATATTTGAGTATCTGTGACCCCATTTGGGGTTTTCTTAGCAAAGATACTGGAGTAGTTTGCTATTTCCTTCACTGGCTCTTTTAAGCTCTGTGCCCAGAGTCACATAGATAGTGTCTGAAGCTAGATTTGAATTCAGCTTTTCCTGATTCTAGGCCTAGAGTTTAATCTACTGTACCACTTCGCTGCCCCTCCCCAGGAGCATCTATCTACTAGTCCCTTCAGAATCCTAAGGATAATCCTGAAAGTAGTGGCTTCCCATACTATTGCTCAAGAGCACCTCTGTTATTTTCTGTCCAGTATAATTTAACTGCTTGATATCTCCTCAGTATTAATCAAATATCATTTTAGAAGGGAGAGAGGAGGTAAAATAGGTACAAACAACTTTTTCTAAGAGTTGATAAAATTTAAATAGATATAAAAAAAATCCCCTATTTTTCTGAGGTTCTCTAAATTTTTCTTCTTTGGAAAAGTATATGGCATTATACTGATTACAAGGTCTGAATTGCTATAAAGCTACTTTCATTAAATCCATAGCAGTACTAAAGATTGACCTAACCATACTTGAAAAAACAACAGAAATGAAGTTATATGGTACAATCTATGACCTATTACTTGAAAGGAACTTGCTGAGTTAGTACCTTAAAATTGGTGGGTAGGTAAATGGATCTCCTGGACAAATGCTACAGATTGAAGATTGATCATGAGATTAATCTAGAATTGAATTAGATAAATTTTTGTAAAAGGGTTGCGATAAATATAACCTGTGATTTCATTGATAGAAGATTTTGCTGCATGAGGAAACTCCAGTAATGCAGGTCAGCATCTTTTCTAAGTTTTAAAATTTTTCCTAGAGCATTGAAAGGTTGTGACATTTCTAGTCTATGAGACTTTTTATGAGGAAGGAGTGAAATCTAAGTTTTCCTGGCTTTTAGGTGGCCATCTATCTATTTTACCATCCTATTATTTGAAAGACACACCTTAACTACAGATTAGAACTATGCTGAAAATATTAAGGATCTTTTTTCCCCCTTTCAATGATATGGATTTCATGTAGTTAATAGAGGCCAGTAATTGAAATTAGAAGATTTTAGTCTTAGATCATGCAATTGACCTTAGCTGTGTAACCATGAGTAACATGCTTAAACTGTTTGAACCTCAATATCCTTATCTATAAAATAATGGTAAGACTATAGTACGTGCCTTAGAGAGTTGTGAGAATTAGTGTGTGTACTTTGCAGGTCTTAAAACAGGTTAGATGGCCCATTTAAAAGGAAATTTTCTTATTAGAAAGTTCACCAATAATTGATTTAGGTAAAATTGTAATACTTAGCTTTTCTTGAAATATTTGAAAATAAAAGTTTAAGTCTTTCTCTGCAGAAAAATACATGAAGTTTTCTTTGTGACAGTGTGTGTAAAATAAATAACTATGTTTTTCTCTAAAGATTCAAGCCATAAATAAATATTTTCCCCCTCTCTCTTCAAAATTCCTACAGGAAAGATTACTCTCCATGACTTAAAGAAATGTAAATTAGCAAATGTTTTTTTTGATACATTTTTCAACATTGAGAAATATCTTGACCACGAACAGAAAGATCAGATTTCTGTAATTAGGGTAAGTGCTGTGGAGACTGTGTTATGTTACATATTTACAAATGTCTGTATCATACTAAAATTGTCTGTGCTATTTAGGATGCTGAAAGTGAAGGCCAAGAGCTCTCTGACTGGGAGAAATATGCTGCTGAAGAATATGATATTCTAGTGGCTGAAGAAGCAGCTGGTGACCAATGGAATGATGGGTAAGAATAATTTCATAAGGAATTTAAATAGAAGTAAAGTTGAAAAACGTATTTCTGCAGGAGTTATATATTAAAATGAAGGTAGCATAAAATATGTAAAGCAGGTGAACTTTAAAAGTTAAGTACCATTTAGATGAAGCTATTTTTCTAAATTTTCTTGTGTTCAAGTTGAATGTTTTAAGGTAATAAAACCTTTTAATTAATGTCTTTAATTAAAATTGTAGTCTTTAGTATTCTGCTGAGCTTCAGATGACATTCATTTTAACCAATTCATTATTTTCATCCTTCCCAGTTCCCCTATCTTAAATATACAGGAACTCAGCCAACTACTCTTGTTATACAGAAAATGTTATGATTAGTGAGCTAATCTTAGCTAAATTTCCATCACTTTATGTTGCCAAGTCTTTACAACAAGTGACTAGCAGGATACCTACCTATGTATATATACATATTTTTATACCTCTATATCCAGTATGTGAAGTTGATAGAAGAAAACATTGTAGCATTTGATGTTGTTCTCCTAGGAAATAGTCTTTAGAAAGACCAATTTATTGTTTTGTAACAATCTAGGCTACCTTCTCTTCTTCCTTGACTCAGCTGAGTTTCAGTTAATTCAAGTTATTTTGCTAATTGATATAGGTAAACTTAGTATGCTCTGATATACATGAAACAAAATTGATAAGCTCAACTATAGTTAATGAATGCTCAAATTAAAATAATTTCTTTAAAAGAATCAACATTTTTGTTGAATGTGGCTTCTTAATAGAAGCCATTTTTATTTAAGGGAATCCCTATGATAAGTTTTCTTCCAACTGCCACTCATTCCTCTGTGTGATAAGCACTTTTGTGTTTGATAAGTATATAGTGCTTATGAAGTACTGATCTTTAAGGAAATAAAAGAAAAAGTTGAAGTATTTCATTCTCTAGAGCATGAGGTTTTATTTTTGCTTCTTGGAGCAGTACTCAAATCATCAGTGAATTTATTGTATCTTCCAATTTGAATCTAAAATACATTATTTCTACAGTTTATGTAGACTTACTCAAATAAATAGTATGTTCATTTAATATCATATGGAAATTGTTTTTGGAGGTTTTTGTATTTTCTTTGGTACCAAATATTGACCTTTTATTGAAAATACTTTTTCTCAGGCTGTCATCTTTGATATTTTCCTAAAGTCCTTATCTTTGGAGCAGTTAGTTACCTTTGTGTGAGAAGACTGAGTCTTTTCCAGTTTCTCTCCCAGCTCTACTATGGACTGATTTATATCATCTAGAAAAAAATCAAAGCAATAATATAATCGATCTTTCTCCATCATTGTGCCAAAGTGAGAGGGGTGAACAGAAGCAACATTTATTACAGTAACTTGTAGGCTTATCCCAAGAGGACCAGCCTTCTCTGTAGTACACTGTACAGGCAGGAAAAAAAACCAGGCTCCTTATATGTAGGAAATAATTGTGGGTTGGGAAAGGGTTACTAATACAGTCTAAAGCCTTCTT
Organism: Myrmecobius fasciatus; assembly: GCA_023553655.1. Classification (NCBI taxonomy): domain Eukaryota; kingdom Metazoa; phylum Chordata; class Mammalia; order Dasyuromorphia; family Myrmecobiidae; genus Myrmecobius; species Myrmecobius fasciatus. Next base: position 237,498 of record JAJPUD010001359.1, read on the forward strand.
CTACTCCTACATGTATATTGGTATTTAGGAATTTTAAGAGTTAAAAGTTAAGTCTTTCTGTCACCTCCATTTTTAAAAATTAAGAACAAGTCCACATTCAGTATTAAAAGTTTTTTTGAATTATCTTAAGAGTAATGCACTAAAGTAGCTAAACTGACATTGATTCCTTCTGTAACCATTATAGGGATTCTGACTTCTCTGACTACTAGCCTGCACAAAGGTCTAGAGTAAGGAATTATTCAGGTAAGGGTATGCTTTATGGCAAAGAAAAATTTACTGATTTAGGTCTGCATGTTATCTGAAATAGTATATTATCCTGAATCCAGAAATGATAACTTTTAATGTCCACTATTAAAACATTATCTCTGGATCACTAACTTTCCACTCTGTGGAATCTACCGCAAATAATCCTAACCACGTCTTCTACAAGCTTTATATGGATAGCTTTTCTATGAAGTCTTTAGATTCAGCTACTTTAATTTTTCTTTGCTATGTAATTTTATCTCTGACCTCAAACCAGAAAAATCTTAGAACCTATCCTGTTTAAAGTAGGTTTACTTTCCCAAAATAAAACTGCAGTAGTCAGTTTGTGTTTCATTGTGATCATATTTCAGATTGATATATACACATCTCTGTCATGTCTCATTGAAGCTATCAATGCTGTTAATGAGATTCCATTCGAGGGTCTTCCTACTGTCAAGATTATATAGTAACTTAAAATTCTGAGTTAATTTGCATTTGTAAGTGAAGAATAATTACAGATTCAAATCTCTATATAATTACTATCTACAACAAAAATAATCCCATAGATTAGAAAAACATCATTAGTACAACATTGCCAATCTGACTATAACAAGTTATGCATAATGAATAATTCTTTATATAAGAAATACCCATTTGGTTTCCTGGCTGTATAGTAGCTACTTTATATCAAAACTCTTGATGTTAGTTGCATTTAAGGTAGAATAGAGAGGAAACAAAAATTGAGCCAAGGCTGTACTATTCATGGATCAACTATTTTATTTTTTGACAAAAATAGTAATGATCCAACATTCTGATCTCAGGGAAACCATATTTATCCCTAACAGGAATAAAATATACCTAAACTTTAAAATCATAGTTAAGAACAACAAAGGACATTGAGACAAATTAATAATTGTTTACTGGATTTTTGTACTTTTGTGTATTTATATTCTTTTTATTATCATTATATCTTGGGAAAATGTGAGTCTCATTTTTATATAAATTTCTTATGGGAAAGCAATTATTCCTGACAATATCTTTAACATTAAAAAAGTCATTTATGGAAGGAGAAGGGCAGATTTTGAGTCATAATCTTCTTCTAATAAAGGAATATATTGTTATTTTCCATCTTGGAGATTTTTAAGGAAACAAGTGAGACAATTTTAAATGTACATTCAGTGTTTCAACATCTTTTTCAAAAGCTATGATCTTGGAATGCATTAAGAGGAATAGTCTATAAGGTAAATGTAAAGATAGGAAGGACCAATTTGTAAGGAATTTCAAATATCAAACAATTTATATTTGATCTTGAAGGTAATAAGTAACTATTGGAGTACATTGAATTAGGAAATTTGAGGGAATAGAGACCTATAATTTAGAGAAATCACTTTAGTGATTGTATGCACTAGAATAAGGAAAAGCTTATGGTATGGATAGTAATTAAGCTAATGTGTAATATAATCAAAAAAGGCATACGAATTTAAACTAGGGTAGTTAAAACATAGTAATGGAAATAAGATGGGGAACTGATTGGATTTGAAGGATGCTCTCAAGAATTAGGCAGAATCCAAGGATGTGAATGTGAATGACTGAAAAGATACTGATATATCTATCCATTGAATCTGAGATAGTTTGATAATCAATTTGAAATGTCCAATCCTGACTATACTCTTTAATCCAATGACCCTAACCTCCTTGCTATATCTCATACAAGACACATCTCCTGACTGCATTTTCACTGGCTAGCTCCCATGGAATTCTCTTTCTCCTCATCTTTTGTTTTCTGTGGCTTCCTTCAAGCCCCAAATAAAAAAACTACAAGAAGCCTTCTCTGATTCTTCTTAATGCTGTGCTTGCTAATGGCTCTCCTCTGTTGATTTTTTTTTTTACCAATTTATTTTGTATATTGTTTTGTGCATAATTGTTTGTATCTTATCTCCTCTCACTAGATTGTGAGTTCCTGTTTAGTTGTTAGGGTGGGGGGGGTGTTATTTATTTATTTATTTTTGCCTTTCTTTTATCCCTACCACAGTGCTTGGCACACAGTAGATAATTGTAAATGCTTCTTAACTTGACACTAGAGTTAAGGGGGGGGGGGACTATAGCTGGGTTATAGATCTTGCAGTCATTTGTAAAAGATGGACTGATAACCAATGAATAGTGAAAAAAAATAAAAGGTCCAGGACAGAGCCTTAGTTGTATACTTATTGTTTCTGAGTATGATATGGACAGTAAACCAAGCAAAGGAGAACGAAGAGTAGTTGGACAGGTAGAAAATATAGGAAAACAAGGAGGAATTGGTCACTAGTATCACATTCTAGAGAGAAGTTAAGAAGAATGAGAACTGAGAAAAGGCTGGGATTGTGCAACTAAGAGATTACTAGGAGACTTGCCAATCACATAAGCAACAAGACAAAGAACTAGACATTTTTTCCTAATGTGCATGACCTCTCCAAAACAGAAATTATGTACCAAAAATAAAGCAACTTCAGCAGTCTTCATTGCCTAGGACACCTAGAATCCAGAATATTTTTTTTTAAGTACAAAAACTTATGAACTCACACTCATTGACCTTGAATTCACTCAGCACCCCTCCCCTACTTGCCTTACTATTAGCATTGCACTAGCAGACCCAAAAATCCAAATGGACTTACAGTCTTGCACCCATTTTTTTTTCATGCATAAAGATACCAAGCTGCAGGCTGAAGAAGTTTGGTCAGGCCAGAGTAAAATATATAAGGCTGGCATAGTAAAAAAAATTGGCATAATAGAAAAATTGGAATCTGCAATGACAAATCTCACCAAAGAAACAAAAAAGAGAACAATAAAATGGGAATGCAAATTTACACAAGGACAGTCTAGAAGAAAAGAACCAAAAAACATTAAAAGAAAATGGGCTCATGCTACAAGCAAAGGATACTAATATCAAAGACAGGTTGTGTAGAGACAACCTAAGGATCATAGGTCTTTGAGAAGAATAATATCTTAACATATAATTCAGTAAATGAATACCAGAACTTTTTAAACATGGAATATGAAATATCATTTAAAAGAATTCAGATAAACTCCAGAAAAAAATTTCCCCAAATTCAAAACATAATTTAACAATTTAGTACAGAAAAGAAGTTCAAGCAAATGGGAAAAAGATCTTCAAAGATCTAGGAAAGGAAATTCAAATGGCATAAGACTATTTGCACCCAGTAGAAGTTGCAGGAGTGAATAGACTGGAGGAAGAGCATTGGAACTTAGGATGCAGCCCCAGGTGATATCCCTTGCAAATCTGAACTTGACAATAAATGAAAAAAGGTATACATTCAAAAAAAAAAAAAAAAGACATTTGAAACATTCTTTTAAGAAAAACTGTTTAAAGAGATTATTTGTATCCTGAATACCCCCAAACAACAAAAGTGTAGGAGTGAATAAATAAGTAGAGCAGCCAAGAACAGTAATAGAGTAAGTGATAGCAGAGCAGCTGGTAATAGACTTTTTTCTAAATTTACACAAGAAGACAAGGGTGAAGGCAGAAGTCCAGTGGAGATAAATGTGTAGGGGCAGGCCTGGGACATTATGGACAGTACTTAGGAATTCTCTGCCTATAATTGAATCTTTTTGGGGAGGGGGGGAATTATGTTGCAATTTGGGAGGTTCACAAAGGAGAGGCAGAAGGCTAGGAAGGAATGAATAATGTGCCTACATCAAATCAAGTGAGGGAAAGGTGACCCTTGTGGTTCAGAAACAAAAGAATCTATAGGGGAATAGGCTGGAAGGAGAAGAACTGGTAGGAGGAGGCCTTGCTTTTATGGTGGGAGGGATTTTTATTGATGACTACTCCCGTGGGTAAAGAGGCATGATATTGTGAAGGCAGGTAGGGGCCTAGCATTGGTGCTTGAAAATTCTACTTGTCTTACTTCAGTATGGTGGAGAGTTGGAATTTTTGAGGGCAGTTGGCACCTGGGAGAGTAGGAAAACATGAACTCAAGATGATTTGGGGGCAAATGTAAGCAAAATAGAGATGCATAATTCATGATTGAGGAAGGGAGACTATTATGGGGCAGAGTCCTTGCTGGCACATAAAAGGCCTTTATTCTGGGAGTCGAAAAAGGGAATCCACTGTGCAAACTCTACAAGGCAGTGGCAGAAACCACCTAAAAAGGAAAGCCTAGAATGGTTACCTCAGAAATTTTGATTGCATGAAGAATACAGGAAAAGAAGAAAGAGATCAGATAATTATAGAGGTCATGAATCAGAAAATGACGATCTAGAATAAACAGGATAGATAATGAAAAAGGCAAGAAAAATCTTTTTTGGGGGAAAAAAGAGTGACAGATGGTATGGGAAAACAAAGTCCTACAATCTGTTGCTTACATAAAAAAAACATTTAAAAAATAAAAGATATGCACAAAATGAAACAAAAGAATGAAGAAATAATTGCTATACATGAAGTGAATCCAAAAAAGCAGGAGTTGAAATTGTACTATCTGACAAAGCAAAAACAGAACATTCAAAAAATTAAAATGATAAAGGAACCATAAACAGCAATCTAGTATCATTAAAAACTTTTTGTTGTACAGTCATTTTAGTCATGCCTGACTCTTCGTGACCCCAATTGGGGTTTTCTGGGCAAAGAACCTTATTCTGGGAGTTTGTAATTTCCTACTTTAGCTCATTTTACAGATGAGGGAACTGAAGCAAACAGGGTCAAATGATTTGCCCAGGTTTTACATAGCTAGTAAGTGTCTGAAACCAAATTTGAACTCAGGTCCTCCTGACTCCAGACTTGGCAGTGTGCCCCCTTGGTCTAAAATCCTTAGGATCCAAATGATAAGGGAAACATCTGAGCTACAAGAAGACACAGGCAGTGAAACAAAAGTGACAAGAAGCTTCAATATCCCTCTCTCAGTTTTGGATATATGAAACAAAAAATTTCTTGGAGAAAGTAAGATTAAAAGACTTACAGAATGTTGTAAATGGAACAGCAAATATATACATTTCTAAGTATCACATAGAACTTTTGAAGTAATGAAATGGCAGAAATAATTAATATATCCTTTACAGACCATAATGTAGGATAAATAGGAATTGGTTCTAGGACCATAAACAAAGAAGATACAGACCTAAATGGAGACTTTACAATGAGATCTCAAGTATTGATTGGGTCAAAAAAACAAGTCATAGAAACATTTAACAACAATGTAAAAGGAAAGTAATGAAACAACATAATTTTGGATGCAGCTAAAGCAATCCCAAGGAGGGGATGGGGGGAATAACAGCCTTACAAACAAACATTAACAAAATAGAAAAAGATGATTAATAAGCTGAATATACATTTTTTTTAAAATGAGAAAGCCATCAAACCTGAAATAAGCACAAACAAAAGGAGATATTAAAACTGAGAGGAGAAACATAAATTGGAACCAAAAACCCCTGTTAAGATAATAAACCTCAAAGTTGGTTTTTTTTTAAAGACTAGTTAAAGGCTAATTTAATTTTAGAGCAGAAAATCAAATAAAATGGCAAATTAGCAAGATCAATAGCAAAACAAAGAAAAATAATCAGTTTACAAGTTATATGCTAACAAAACTGAGAACACCAAAGAAACAGAGGAATGCCTTGAAAAAAATACAAACTACCCAAACTATAAGACAACTATTTAAAGATCTTAACCAAATCTCAGAAAAGAAAGTATCTGGCTATAAAGGAATTACCAAAGAAAAAACTCCTTATCCTAGTAGGTTCACAGGAGAAGTCCATCAAATTATTAAAAGTTAGTACTAATACTTAAGAAGTTCTCAAAAATTGAGAAAGAGAACTTCCTACCAGAATTCTTTTATGACACAATTTAGCCCTAATACTTAAACCAGGGAAAGATAAAACATGAAAAGAAAATTATAGGCCAGTACCAATTATAAACATTGACTCAAAAATTTTAAATGATTGAAACAGATTACAGCAATTTATCCAAGCAGTCATTCATTTATGACCAAGTGAGATTTATACCAAGGAAACAAAGATATTGCAATATTAGGGAAAAAATTAACATCATAATATTAAAAGCCAAAACATCTGGAACCATATGACCATTTTAATATAAGTGGAAAATATCACAGCAAAGTGCATTTATTTTTTAAACCCTACAAAGTATTTATAAGCTTATCTCCATATCTAAGAAGGAACACTTGAATGCAGACTGAAGCATACTTTCAATTTTTTTTTCTCTTGAGGAAAACTGTCAGCATAATTATTGATTTTTAATCCAGACTAAGGAAGTAGAAACCCAGTTGATTACCTCAATTGTAGTTTTAACAAGGGAGTCAAGTATAATAAATCATTTCATTATATGATTTTTTTAGACAGTTTTAATTGAGCAAAGTTTGGAGAATGTAATTTCTCAATTTTGTTTAATCTTATCTATATGAAGAAAATGGAAAATTTATCTTTCTGGATTTTATATATGGTCATGTTTATATTTATTTGTGCACAACTAATAGGTTTTATTTAAGTAAACTAAGAAGTCATTTGGCATAGAATTGTGGCTCCTGAGAAGCAAATCTTTAACATTTAAAAAAATTAATTCTTATGTAATCTTTTGAGAAAATAGAATATGCATGCAATTCTTATATTTTTTCCAAAAGAACTCTCTCAATATAAGTGAACAAATATATCATTTACTAAGCACTTATTGTGGACAAAGAATTATGCTAAGTGCTGGATTACAAAAAGTACAACCTTTCTCTCAAAGAGCTTACATTCCAATGAGGAAGACAACACGTGGAAGGCTTCAGCTATCAATCAGAAAGGTCCCTTAGTCCCTAAAGTTCAGCAACAATACAGTTGATATTTAATATTATTTCTACTGATAAAAATATCAATTTCTGATGTTGAACCAGTTGCTAGCACCAAGGATTCTGGTATCAGGATCTTACTTTTCTGAGTATACCACAGATGTGGCACTAGTACCTACAAGAGCAGATGTCACTCTGCATCTCCATAGTGATTGTTTCCCAGAATGATAACTGTGGAGACTTGTTAGAATAGAATTCTATTCAAGTAGCAGTAGAAGAATTGCTATTTGAAAGGTTCTTGGGTAGGAGTCCTGGGCTGTCTATTACTAGCCGAGGGGAGGCGTGCTGCCTCTCTTTCCTTGTGCCCTGCTGCTTTGTTAGGCAGGATTGTCTGCCTGTATCAGTTCGTGGGCAGAGCTGGCCCCTTCCCTGAAGTTGCTTCCTCAGATGATGACAGTGAGGGCTAGGAGCACTGGCAGTATAGGAAGCAGTCTCACTCCGCATGATGGTAGCAGTGGGTAATGCTGGTGTTGGTGATAAGTAACATGGGCCCTTTCTCTGTAATAATATCTTCCTTCACTGATGGCAGTGGGAGCTAGTTGGTAAGTTTCATGGTTTGTGGCACTCTGTGGAATATATATATATAT
>JAJPUD010001359.1:245179-389352 GCA_023553655.1 Myrmecobius fasciatus
TGGTAAGTTTCATGGTTTGTGGCACTCTGTGGAATATATATATATATATATGTAGTGTACCTATTTGCCTCCTCATATATATATGTAGTGTACCTATTTGCCTCCTCACAAGAGAGATTAGATTCAGGATAACATCAAATTGATTTGAGATATTAAATGAAGATACAGCTGTAGCCATCTTTTGAAATAAAGGATTAACAGGGAAATCAGCAAGATTTGGCCACCTTCAAGTCAATCATTTAATAAACATTTTTAATCACTTATGATGTGTCAGGCACTGTGCTAAGCACTGGGGATACAAAAGGAGGGGCAGAATTTCTACCCTCAAGGAATTCACAATCTAATGTCTGAGGCAACAAACAAATAAACATGTATAAACAAACTTTATCCCCAGGATAAATAAGAAGGGATTCACTTTATGTGAGGTCAGGAAAGGCTTCCTGCAAAAGAAAGGAATTTAGTTAGGACTTAAAGAAAACTAGGGAAGCCATTTGCCAGAGATAAGAAGGGAGAACATTCTAGGTATGGGGGACAAAGAAAAAGCCCAAAGTAAGAGAAGGTTGTTCATCGAACAGGAGCAGCTAGAAGACCAGTGTCTCTAGATCAAAGAGTAAATGGCAGCTTGTATAGTTACAAGGCTGGGAGAGGCCTAAGGTTGTAAAAGGCTTTAACATCAAACAGGATTTTCTGCTTGGTCCTGGAAACAATAAAGAGCCAGTGAAACTTCGTTCCACAGTCATAAGTTAGAAGTATTCTTTGAGTATATAGTATTGCTGTAAGTCATTCTTTTGCTGTTTTCAGAATTTGGCACATGTTTCCATTAATGCTTTTTTGTTTTTTTCTAATTCTTTAATGGCAGCAAAGATGAAAAGCATAAATTGTAGTCATAGCTTTAAATACTTTTAAAAAGTATTTTACTTACCCGAAACACATCTGCTTAAGCAGTATCTATAGTTTAAAAAAAAAAAAAGGCAGCAGCATTTTTAACCCTGCATATTTAGTACTGTGAACTAAATCCCTTTGGGATATAATTGGATAATATTGCTGATAACCGATATTTTATTTTTAGACTATAAAACACAGCCAAATTCCTATGGCCAGAGTTTTATGATTGCCATGAGAACATTCTTCCTAAGTCTTTGGTGCTAGATGACCTTTTCAACTGTCTTACTAAAAAGTGCTTTTACCTGCCTTCAACAGGATGGCATTTACAAAAAATAAAAAATGATTCATAAATGAAGATTAAAAAATGTGTCCTTATGAGGACAGAGGTTTATTTTGATCATTTGTGCATCCTTTGACATATACATATTACTTTATAAACTTCGGACTTTTATCTCCAAGTGCCTCCCATAATTCCTATTTGGCACATAGTAAATGCTTTAATTAATGCTTATTGATACTTTTTTTTTCCAGTGGACCTCTGATTTACTAGTTTAGGGAGCTACTCTAAAACTTAAAGAGTTGTCTGGGGCACTAAAAGCTTAAGCTACTTACCTAGGTCGTTGACAGCTACTCTATGTCATAAGTGGAAGTTAAATTCATTCTCTGTCATGCTGCTTCATATATATCACCCTTGTTCTCCAATGTTGACTTGCACAAAAGCCAAGTATAGCCTATAACTATACTCTTAGAAAGAAAAAAAGAATTAAGTGAAGAAAAACCACACAATGATAAATTGAAAAGCAACTTTTTTTAATGGAAAAAATATTTTTAAATGTTCCTACTAAAAATGCCTGTTTTATATGCTAATGTGTATAATTATTTTTAGTAAATAATTATGCCTTTCAAAAAAATCTTTTTAGAACCTGTATTTGAAGCTTTCCCAAATAAATACATCTTTATCTAAAATAGCAAATAGTCACATTACAAGTCATCTATTTCATAATCAAATTATCTGTACTAAGTAATCCTAATTTCATAAATAAATTGATAATGAAATGAGTGCTTAAAAACTGTAAACTATATTTTAAGTTCTCTGTAATTAAGTACAGTCAACAACCAAATAAACTTCCTTTAAAAAAATTAAAACTAATTTTGGTTATCTCAAAAAATAAAAATAAAAAAATGAAATTTATGTTCAGGATTTTTGTATTGTTGTGTATATTTTTCAGAACTGGTTTGGAGAACAGGATGATAGATCTTGTTATCACTATCTTTAGAAGAAGTCTGGGGTATCTAGGAGGCAACAGTAGATAAAATGCTGGGCCTGAAGTCAGAAAGACCTAAGTTCAGATGCAACTAATATGTGTGTTTTTTTAACCAAAAAAACACAAAACAAAACAAAACAAAAAAAACAACTACAAACCTTTCCTGAACTGAAATGTCTACAAGCTATCATACTTTTATTTTTTTCCCTAAATTTTTAGAAAAAAGTTCCTTCACTGCATCCACTCCATCATAAATCTTTAAACCTCTTCAGCCCTTCTATCTCCAAGATTACCTATCAGTACCTTTTCCTACTTGTGTACTTGGGTGCAGTCTTTTGTATTTCACACTCTGGACCACCTTCCTCTTCCTCTGTGGGCTCCCTGCTCCCTGACCATACTCATCTCCAAGACAAGACTCTTTAGTCTCTTCTTTTTTGTTTCTTCCAACCCCAGAATCAGAGTTGATAGGTGGCCTAGCTTAACAAATAGAGAACTCCTTTTTTCATCAATGATAAATAGTCCTTCAACTTGGGAATCGTAGAATTATTATACTTAAAGCTAAAAAGGTACTTTGAAGTTGTCTAGTCTAATTCCCTCATTTTACAGAGAAAGGCTGTGCCTTGCGCAGTCACACAGACAGGAAGTGAAAGAACCCAGGACTTAAGACCTCTTCATCCTAAGGAAAGCCTGTTCTACTTTTGGACTTTGACCTTCCAATAAGTCTAAATCCTGATACCACTTCCCTCTTTACTCCCAGTTCTGTCTAATAGGGTCCACCCCAGAGTTCTGATTCTGCCACATGATATACATTCATGACTTACCATCACCACCTGATATTCCATCCTCGCCATCAAACGCAGCAAGTTCTGCTCTTAATCTGTCCCTTCTCTGAACCCTCCCATTTCTGTTCCTGCTAGGGGCCCAGATACAAAGCCTCTGGATAGGGCCTGTTTTCTCTGAGCATCGAGTCCCACCCCTCTCATTATAATGAGGAAGTCAGAGGGGAAGGAATTTCCATGTAGGCCATGTAGGTGGCAAGAGAAACAGGATTGGAATTCAGGTCTCCCATTTCAAATGATGAGGATGCTACCTCTCTGACAGACACTACTGACTTCCAATGAACATTTCTGTGGAATTAACGCCATTCTTCCAGTTCTTGTTTTCTTTTCCTGATTTCATCACCCCACATTTTACACCCCTCCCCCTTAGTAGAGGTGCTTCCCAGGGCTCTCTTTGGGGCCCCTCTTCTCTGGGCTGGTGACCTTATCACCTTCAGTAGGTTTATTTCTGAGCATATCATTTATAGATCCATATGTGCAATTCCAGCCTCTCTCTGAACCCAAGTCCTGCATCACTAATTGCATTGAACATTCCAGAGATATGTCAAATTCAGCATGTCCTAAATATAAATCATCATTATTCCCGGACCCATTCTTCTTCTAAACCTGTTTCTTACATAGAAAAAAAATATCAGAGGGAGACACAGATAAATATAACAGCTTTGAAATTGTTGAATTTATTGTATTTTTTTAAAAAGACAAGCTGCTGTACATAAGTCATGGGTTCATATGCAATCTTTTTTTCTTTATATATGGAAATGTTTACTTTCTTGGCATTTGTAAAGTCCAGAATAACAAAAATTTGCCCATTTCACTAAAAGTCACCATGATTTTTTCCAGTCTCCCAGGTTGATAAGCTCAATGTTAAACTCAATTCTTGTTCTACCTCCTTCATAATCAGTTGCTATATATCTTGCCATTTTTACCTCCACAATAGCATTCATTCAACTTTTCCACTTAGTTCTGGCTTTCATCATTTAGATTATTACACTTGCCTAATTGGTCTCACTACCACATTTATCACTACTCCAGTCTATTTTCCACTGTTTATTTTCCATAAGCAAAGATCTGACCATGTAACTACTGTGTTCAATCTCTGATGGTACTGTTGCCTCTAAGATAAGATGTAAATTCCTGTTTAACTTTTAAAGCCATTCACAACCTGGCCTCAACCTCACTTTCCAGTCTTTATGTGACTTACTTGACCGCCAAACCAATCTCTCTCTATACACAGGATGTCCTGTTTACACACCTTTATCGACTACTACTCTAGCCTGGAATACTCTTCCTCTTCACTTCTACATCAGATACCAATTCAGCCACCGCCTTCCATTATAGAAAGCCTTCCCTCACTCCTCCCCTTCAAACTGCTACAGCCATCTTCCACAAACTACCTTCAATTTACTACTTGTATTTTAACATCCTGTGTACAGGATATACTGAAAGCCTTAATGTGGTTTTTAAGCTTGTTTTAATAGTTTAAAACTACACTAAGACTTTAGGGACTTCCTATATGCTTAATGTGTGCTTAACTCCCCCATTAGAATGTAAGCTCCTTGAGAGGTAGGGATTGTTTTATTCACTGTCTTGGCATCCCCAGTGCCTAGCATAGTGCCTGGCACTAGTAGGCACTTAATGTTTGTTGATTTTTTTCCAACTAGCTAGATGACCCATTTACCATCTACTAAATTTAAACTTGTTGGAATTTTAACTTTTGAATTCACAACTACAGATTTAAATTTTCATACTACATGTGGACATAATAAAATAGTATTAGTTGCTTATATTTATCTAAATTGATATTTTAGCAGAAGTATTCAATTTTTCAAAACCATATAAATAGCACCTTAAGTTTTGCAAAATACTTTGCAAATATCTTAATTCTCACAATCCTGTGAGGTAGGTGCTGTTATCCCTATTTTATAGGTGAGGAAACCAAGGCACAGACAGGTTAAGTGATTTGTCCAGGGTGCTAATAAGTATAAGGCCAGATTTGAATTCAGGCCTTCCTGCTGCTACATCCCAGTACTATTCACTGTTTTTAAAATGTTTTGTTTTGTTTTGTTTTTTAAACATGAGAAACTAATCTAGCTTAAAATATATAAAAATTATCAGGAATGAGGTAGGTGTTTGGTTTTGAATGTGTCTTCACCATAGCCTTTTCTCCTTTCAGTTATGAAGCAGAACTGAGTCCTATAGATCAGAAGGCCAGTGCATTAAAGTTTCAGTTGGACAAAAGACCTTTCTTTGAAATGCCTTCACCTCTCGGTGATGTAAATTTGGATGAGTATGAAGATGATGTGGAGATATTATGATTATGACCCAAGACAGAAAGACTGCAGCAGGTCTGCTACACCAGAAATGATCAGTGGCTTTGTTTCCAGACAGTCGTAGTTTTTTGTGGTACAAAATATTATTTAAAACCTTTTAATTAAGTGCATTTTTATGAAATGATAATTTTGTATTTATCCAACATTCAAGCTTGTAAAATAGATATTTATTTATAGATGGTGCATATCTCTTTAATTGGAATAATTTTGTGTTCTCTAAAGCCTCTGCTATCTTGAGTATGCACCATTCCTTCCAGTTAATAATACAGTACACTGATACCCTGGAGCTGTAAAGCTGTGAAAAACTACCCATGGTCCAGGAAGAGGCTCCTTCTATTCAGATCACTATTGTTTTTGCTCCTAAAAGAGGGAAAAATAAATAACATTGTTGTAACCTTATTCACCTGGCAAAAAGAATAAAGTACGATGGTAATTTTATTTTATTTTCTTTAAGCTGACATACTTTAATTTGAAAACTAAATATTCTGGCACACACAGGAAAAATTTTTTTTTTAAGTTGCTTAAAAACTGGTTTTCTCCTCCTGGTTAGATGCAGTTCCATAAATCAGGTTTACCTTATTGATGTGTATCATAGAAGAAGTACTCCTTAACATTTCAAGTTGATTAGTATATTTATATTTGATATTCTGGCTGGATATTTTTACTCTCTAGAGAAGGGTTTGTTTTTTTTTTTTTCCCTTGGCTTTTAAAAAACATTAATGTTACTTGATCTGTGATGTGCACTAATATATTGTGGGCATTTAAGGCTTCTATTTCTTCCTCTTTGAAAGGTTAGTTATTGACACATTCCATAAATATATAAACAAAAGTGTCACAGCAGCTTAAATTTCTGCCACCTCACCTGCCTATATCTTTATGGCAAGAGAGTGTGTAAAGAATGAGAGATACTTGTCTGTTTCATAAGTCATAAGGTTGTAGTGCCTTGAAATGTACATAACAGTACGCAAAGAATTTGGGTATAGAACGCCTTCAGCAAGTTTATTTGAACGTTTTCATGTAAAATGTACAAAAAAGATGTAAAGTTATTTTTGTTTGCTGTGTAGATCAGTTTAAAAATGTTTAAAAATCATGTTTGTATTTTCAAATAAAGCATTTAAAGATTTTCATCCATGTATCCACTTGTAATATTACCACAGGTATGCCTACATGCAGCAAAGTATTTTAGTTTCTGGACACATCTCATAGCTTTACATGGAAATATTAACACTGGGTAGAGTTTGACACAATTTTGGGGGAAAACATCTTGGCACCAAAACCAGAATCCTCCATTTTAATTTCCTGTGGAAAACCTTAGATGTTAAACTACAAGATGGTTACCGATTTTTGTTACATCTCTGATGATCCTATATGTAACAAACCAACCAAATCAAGTACATAAGGAAAGCATTTTACTCTACCACTAACTTCTAGCTTGTACTGACTTTAGGAGGAAAGAGTTGACAAATAAAGATAGCCAAGTAGTAAATGCGTGTTAAAGCAACAGAAATACAGCCTTTGCAGCCATTAGCTGACAATATTCTAAACTACTTTCAAGCTTTCACCATATATTCTCTCACACCTAACACACCTCAAAAAAAAATTGCATTTCTCTGAATTTGGTTAAATTTTAAAGCTTTGTCAATATTCCTTTGCAACTATGAGGACTTAGAAGACAGTCTGAGGATAATTCTGTCACCCTTTTTTGCTGGCTGACTTAAATTCCAAATATCATGTACGAATTTTAGAATAGGGCCTAATGTTAAAGCCATTCATTTTCCTTAAGTATCTTATAGGATCCTTGAAATTAAAAAAAAAAAAAAAGGTATACTTCCTTACATTAACACACACTGTAACTTCAGATAATAATACTATTTACTTGTTCATTAGAAGAGCATTTACCAAGGGTAAACTTCATTTTGGAACACACCATTATGAATTATTTTCCTGTACTATTGGCAAGAACCTTATAGTAACCATAAATTCACAAGAAAAGTAACTATGCCACATGACAACTGTTCAAATTCATCCAGATTAAACCAATCCACTTATGTTCCTATATGCAAAATGAGTAATTCTTGCCTGCTCATCCAACAAGGAGAGGGAAACAATTTCTTTGATCAGAAATATCAAATAACTATCTTCTAAATTTATTCTCCCTATAGTTAAGGCAATGAGTCATATGGTCACTAATCCAGCAGCTGTCTTGTTGCTTTAAATATTACACGTGCGCTGAGCGCGCACACACATACACACTTTTTTAAAAGGGGAGATAGGGATAGGAACACAATACTTTGGCACAATAAACTAAAAAGATAAGGAGAACTCTACAAATGCAGAACACTGTTGTCACACTAACAAAATATATATCAACTATTTCATTTGTGTATAAGCTGCTTCCTCACAACTTCTGGGAGTCATATTACAAGAGTATGAAATGGAGTCCAATATCTGGAAATATGCATGGAAGTCCTTAATACAACAAGCAGTCATTCATATTTAAGGTCTTCCAATGTGAAGGGAGGACCTTTAAGGAGCACTTTACCTTGACTTCCCTAGTTTCCCTACCTTTACTTCCAAAATTCATTACCATCTTATATAAATACTCCCTAGACTGTTGCAAATGGCAACCCTTAATAAATGGTCTTTCTAAGTTATTGTGGCTGAAATAATTTAAGTGGGCCTATATCTTAATTATGAACCCTTCTGACCTTAGCTAGATTGGTCCTTGCATGACATACATGTAGTTCATTAAGCATATACTCAAAAAGTCAAATCAAGGTAGCTTAAGTGTTTCCTTTTTTTTTTTTTCCCACTGGTCTGTTATAAGCACCTAGTGCATAATAGGCACTTGATGAATATTTTATGATGATTATAAAACAACTTAATCACCAGAAGATCACAAAAACATGTCTATCATCATCAATAAGAACTGTGATTTCTTTTTAAAAAACAAAAGTGCAGAGGCAGTCATGTCTTGCCTTTCCATCAAATAAAGGGGAAATGTAAATGAAATACTGTTTGAACTCGAGTTCACAAGTAAAATGTGAAGAAAAAAAACAAACAAACCCCTCCCTGGATACTTCCTGAAGAAATCCTTTCAGCTGAAATGTCAGGCATGATTCAGAGTTCTTTCTCACCTAAAATACTTCATTCTTCTTTGTGTGTATGCTATATAATATGGGGGTAGAATATAAACTCCTTGAGTGCAGCATTGCTTTCATTTTTGTCTGGTTTATGTTATTTATACAAAGGTAACAAATACTGAACTGAAACCACCATAAGTTTTCCTATACACAGTGGTAAGAAGGCAAATTTCTGGTTTTGTTTTCCTTCAAAAATAGTTAATCTAATGTTTATTAATTTAAAGAATGAAAAGAGGAGACAGAATAGATAATCTTTCCTTTAGGTTGTCATTTCTGAATTCCATTTCTGAATGAAATTTAATAATAGTAACCAATACCTTATTGTTAAAAGGGGGAACTTTGCTTAATAAATGTGATTTCTGAATAACATTCTTAATATAACCAATATCTTCTGTATTTGTTATAAATACCCATAAAAACAGTAACACTGTTCCATTTATCACCCATGGTACTGTTCTGTCAAGATGGCATTTCAACTTATGTTTTCACTGAAAAAATAAACTTTAGGCATGGTATGCCTGTACATAAAATAAGCCAAGGTAGGTGAAAGGCTACCTTGGAGTAAATTCGGAGGGAATTTACTTTTCTTTGGACCTGAAACTTTTAAAAGCCCAAAGAGCACAATGGTCCAGGATCCAGTGACAGTCCCACTTAATAAAGTTGCTGTTTCCGTTTGTATATGTGAAAATCTGAAAAAATCAAAATGTTTTGGTTGTTTCTCCAAAAAGAGCAGGTTTTGATCTTCATATTTTCAGCTTTTTCACAAGTTTCCCTACAAAAAAAAAAAAAATTAGGATAAAGTAAACAGTCCACTTAAAAAGTCTTTACAAAATGAAAATAAACCTCATTTTATTGTAGTATATGGTGCAAAGATCAGGTTACAGGTGAGACCACTACATTAAAAGAGCCCAGTATTTATAGGAACTAATTAACTTTGCTTAGAACCCAGGATGGAGATCCATGCCAAAGCTAACTTTGAACCTAATGAAGAAGTATAATACTACAAAGTAATCTCACTTTAGACAACTATATATGAATGTTTATATATGCTAACACAAATGCCATTAGTAAGATTTTTTATCACCAGCGAGACCCTGTAGGTTTCTGACAACATAACTAAAGAAGTTTAAAAAAAAACAAAAAAACCCTAACTTAAGGAACCTCCTAGATGATAACAGAAATAACTTGCATTATTATGCTATACTTCAGAAACCACCCTTCTGAATGTTGATGTCAGGACTTGTCAGCATACGTACTTCCAGACTCAAATGGATCTCTGGTATTAGTGGTGTAGCTACTCCTTCTGATGATACAAATCCATATATACCTGCTCATCCTATGCTCATGTATTTTGTCTATGTGGTCCTATATTTTTATTGTGTTATATAGGGGGGAGGGAGAGGGAAGTTCTTTGCATTCTCCAGTTACTGTGAAGATGCCAACAGAACACATCAGTCATCTCTGGCTCTTGCCATGTCACTACCAGCTACATGGTCTTTTTAAAATATAAATTTTTTGATGACATCTTTTACTAGTTTTTACATATAGCAGCCTATTCACTACCCTAAGCCTCTTCACTATCCCCTGGGTAATACTCATCTTAATTCTTCATAAAGCAATTTTTCTTGACTCCTCATCAAACAAAATATGGCTGTAACAACAGTCTTAAAATGTTCAGCATATGTTTCTAGGAAAAGTTTGAGATCCTTAAAAGAATTTTGAAATTTCCTTAATGAATGCAATACACCCTGACTTGGTTCAAGACACATCCCAATGAACGAAGTTATGACACCTGGTTCAACAAAGATAATATCATTTGCAAATAGGAATACCTGGAGGACCTCAGTGTAGGACAAAGTATTTTCACTTTTTTTCTATCATCAACTACATTAGCAGTGGCAAAGCCCATGCACCTTTTCTTTTTTCTTTTTTTTTTTGCTTTTTGCTGAGACAATTAAGGTTAAGTGACTTGCCCAAGGTCACACAGCTAGGGAATGTTAAGTGTCTGACACCAGATTTGAACTCAGGTCCTCCTGACTTCAGGGCTGGTGCTCTATCCACTGCGCCACCTAGCTGCCCCGCACCTTTTCTCAGAATGACGTTTTTAAATGTATTAAAAACAGGTTTTCAAAACAAATTAATCATAGATGAATTAATGTATTACATAATTCAATCGTAATATTTCTAAAGCTTATGGTTTACAGCTTATGAATATCCACCTAGGAAAATCATTCTTCAATTTGGGGCTGTGATGATCTTCCAGGACAATAAATACCTTTCACAAACATATTATCTTTTATAAGTCACCATCTCAAATTCAGCAAAACACAACTCTCTTTTTTCCCGCGAATCTACCCCTCCCTCCAAACTTGGCAGTGCTTCTCAAGGGCACCACCATCCATTCGTTCAGCTTGCAATCTCAGAGTCATCCTTGATTGTTCACTCATCCTAAGTAATAAGATGCCAAATCCTGTTGATGCTGCCTCTACATGTCTCACAAATCCCCTTCTCTTCACTCACACAATCAACAAGGATTTATCACTCCTTCCATGCACTATAACTAATTACATGAGCCTCCTAACTGGTTTCTTTGACTCCAGTTTCTTTCCTCTTGCCAAGCTATCCAAAGTGGCATTCATAAGGCTCCCAGTTACCTCTAGGTTAAAACATAGATTCTTCTGTTGAATGTTTTAAAGCCCTTCAGAACTTGGTTACTTTTTAAAATTTATAATTTATGCCCTCTATTGTTGGTCACACATGACCCTCAACATCCCATCTCCCCTCGTGACTGGAATAGATTCCAACCTCACCTCTCAGAGAATTTATAATTTACTTAGAGCTCAACTCAAAATGCCCCCTTATACCTAAAACTTTTCATGATCCTGCTAGTACCGCCCCCTCCAAAAAAACTTGAGTTTCTTTTCCATGTATACACTTATGTATGTATGTATATATCTCCTGCTTACAGAGAATGTGAGCTTCTTGAGGGCAGAGGCCATTTCATTTTTGCCTCTGCATCCTCTTCAATAATCTAAATTCAATAATCTGTGAATGGGAAACATATTGAAAATGTCTTTAAGGAAGCACTTTGTTCTACCAAATCAATTTTTTAAAACAATCAACAAACAAGTAAATTGTGTGCTGATAAAAATATGGTCAATAATAAATAATGTGACAAAGCTTTGTCTAAATACTCTCATCAAATATGTCCTGGGGAGAGATATAGATTATTTCTCTTAAAATTTGATACATCTAGAAAAGCAGGCACTGTTGATGTTTTATCAAGCCTTTTGGGGGGAGGGGAAGACTAGAGAAAGGGATGAGTAAAAATCTGAAATTTATTTTTCCTCATATCTTTCCCAGACTTTTCATACTGAAAAAATCCTTTAATAAATTTACAATTCTGTTTCCTTCAACCCTGATCTAGTCTGTGAAAACTTGCTCAAGTCTTACTTTTTTTGGTGTTATTTCTAACTTTTCTATAGGCATACATGGGACCAATATTTTTTGATCCAAATGTAGTCAGTTTTTATCTTTGATGGTGAAAGTATTTAAAATCAATCACTGAGAACCTTTAAAATAATGTCACATGGCACAGATATCTTCCAAATATATTTAGTCAAGTACAAGTATCGATGTAGTGAACACTTTCTGAAAAAGCAGAATGTACCCATATAATGGGTACAAACAATATTGGATTTGGAAACAGAAAGATTTAGTTCAAATCTCTTATACTAAACAACTGTTTGATCACAGAAAAATCACTTAACCAATAAGAGCCTCAATTTTCTTGTCTATAAAATGAGAATCATAATCCCCCTCTTAACTACCTCAGAAGATATGCTTGTAAGAAAAGAAATGTGAACTTTAAAGTATCACAAATTTATTTCCTAAAAAAAAAAGTCACAGAAGGTACTGAAGGTGAGAAATATTTAACAGAATCATGAAAATGGTAAGAGACTTTTTCTTGACAGATTACCAATCATTTGAGAATCATCTGTTTATGTATAATCAGATAATTAATTGATTCATGCAGGGACCAACATAGGTCAAATTAAATATGAAATTTGAAAAAAGGATAAAAATAAGAAATATTTCAATGCAGTTAGATCTGCTGCAGCCTAACCCATTTTTAAATACTTTCAAATCTGAAAAATGGGAAATGAATTAAAGACATTGAGTATAATTATTAACATTTCTTAGAGAAGTTCAGCTAATGCAAAATTGACCAGAATTATCTATCACTAATTTCACATCCTTGCCAGGGAGACAGGTGCAACAAAGCAAAGTAACATTGACTTAATTTTCAATTCATCATTTAGGTGAGGTCTTCACAAAAACTTAAGGAGAGAGGGAGAGATGCTATATGTTATCAGTGTTTCACAGAGGAAACTGAGGCAAAAAAAAAAAAAAAGGTCCAAGTGATTTGTTCAAGGTCACACAACTTAGATTAGATTTGAGCTCTGTTCTTCCTGACTCCAGGCCCAGCAAACTGTTATCAAGTTGCCTCTATATGCACTGTTTAGTTTATTACGCATACTAGTAAATTGGAAATACTGATAATTTTCTAAGTTTTCATTTAAAAAAAAATCATGGGTCGCTTCTATAAAATCAGATATTAGAAAATTTTTGTGGAGTTGAAATGTTCTGTTCCCTACTAAATACAGTTATCTCCTTTTCTATTACCACATTATGCATCCATATATTGCTCAGGAACCAGAGCTCATTTTCTTTTCTTTTTAGTAATCTTTCCTATGAAATGTCTACAATCAAGGACTTAGTAAAAAAGCATGTGAGAACTGGGAGTGAAGGTATAAGTCCATAAAAAACAAATAAAAGCCTTAAAAGATTCAGTGACCTACTGTGACCTTGACAGAATAGGAGCCAGCTAGAAATGTGCCACTTGGAAGACCTAGAGAATGAAAATGTAAGACATGACAGCTAAGTCACACAAACTTCTCAAATACTCATAGAATATGATCAGGTTTTGAAAAGTTCATAAACTTTATCAGTTACCTCATCTATTTCAACAACATCAATATCTTCATTGAGGTCCTCTGTTTCTTCTTCAGGCAGGCTTTCAGGTGAATCTCCCATCCTGAAAAAACACAACACTTTAATTTCAGACCATGGCTTCTATCTAGGTCATTCCCTTCCCTGCTAACAGAGTGAAGAAATAAAAATCTTGGATTGTTGGGAGAAGTTTAGCATAAATATTTATGTTTCTTTTAAGGAGAAAAGTATGCCTGTTTTTTTTTTTTTTAAATATTTTAACAGAGAAGCATGTTGTCCACATGCTACAGTATTTCAACTGTGAATTCTGAACCACTACATAAATTACAGCCCAATGAAATATCACCTAGAGAACTAGTAGTATTTCAAAAAGGCTCCCTTTTTCTCTTTTCGTGGTTCTATAGATATGGTTTTCATTGGTGCGCTAAGGACAAGGTGATAAGTGTTTAATGTTAAATTTTCTAATCCTGCCAAGGAAGCCAGCCAGTACCACTGACTACTTTTCCCCATCTTAGCCAACTATATGCAGCATCACACAAAAACAAGTATATTGGCTAGGGGCACCAAAAGCTCCATTTAAGCAACATACTGCCTAGCAGCTAGACACCCCAAACAATTCCAGCAGCCAAAGATCTCTCATCTGATCCAAATACCCTGATCACCCACCACAAATTAGGAAGGAAGAATTCTCCTGGTAACATAGATAGTCCCAAGGTCTGAGCTTTTATTATAAGCCAATATAGTGAACTATAACAATGCCTTAATATTTTTTTTCTTTTTTTTCTTTTTATTTTTTTATTTTATTTGCATAACATATGTGTGGGTAATTTTTCAAAATTAACCCTTACATAGCTTTCTGTTACAAATTTTTCCCCCCAACTCCCCACCCCTCCCCTAGATGGCAGGATATCCACTACATGTTAATTATGTTAAAATATTGGCAAATCGAATATATGTATACATATTTCCAAACTTATCACAATGCCTTAATATTAAGTAGAAAATGGAATATAGATGAATTGAAAGCTCTAGGAATACACTCACATTGGCTTCTGGAAAGAAGTTTCAAAGCACTAAATAAAATTTTTTATACTTAAATCGGAAGCAAGTAAAAAAACTTTTGCTAATGGCTCATTTCCTTTGCTTCTATTCCTATGAAGGCCTTCCCACAATTAATCAGGCTTCGAACATAGGTTACTCTAAGATACCTTATATGCCCTTAAATTAAGTGGCTGTTTTACAGTAAGCTTCAAATGAAGATATTAAGGAAAGGTAGCTTTTATTTTGGGAACAATGTTTCCAGTGACTAAGCAGTTGACTAAACAGTTCAGGCTGCTCAGGTGATTCCTGATGTTAACTGTTTAATCCATAAAACAATTTGTATTTTAGGCTTTTTTACTGTCTGATTCAAAAGAGACAACATCAACTTACTCCTAAAAGCTGAAGGGAATCAGATTTCACTTTACTATTAAGGATTTATATTTTTCAGTTCCAGAAGTGGCTCCCCTCCCCCCCAAAAAATAGAACTAGCTATCTTGTGAGGAGGCAGACTAAAGGTGTTTAAGTAATTACTTTCTAAAAACTAAAAAACACCTTCAAGAGAACTGTAATCTTTTTCACTCAGAAGCTGGGCTAGGGCACAATGATTCAGCATATTTTCCACCCACACCCAAAAATTCCAACTCAGCACAGTAAGAAGAAAGTCATTTGCGGAGAATCTCCCCATTACCTGGGTACTATATCTTGTACTATGAGGCCTGGCTCGTCCACAGTGTTGTCTTCCGACGTTACTGTTTTACTTTTCCATGAGAAATAGGAGAGCTGTGAATCTGACTGTAAATCCATTGTTTGCCTTGAGCTTCCAGGAAGTGAAATATCCATAATACTCCCTATAAATAAGTAGAAAGAAATGTCAAAGTTGGAAAACCAAAGTAAAATGGAACTTCCAAAGCCAACCAAATTGGAAATAGTTAAAGTGTGCTTTCCTAGTGATGGAATAAGGCAACTTGGTTCAACACAGTTAAAACAGAAAGAGTTAATTAGGCTTTTTCACAGGGTTGCCATTTGATCTTTACCCTCAAACTACTTAACTTTCATCACTATATCTTTAATAGGGATGTACTAAATAAAAGGAAAGTCTTCAAAGTAAATTGGATAAGGGAAGCCAGGACACAGAATTCTGTTGTAATAGAATTATGCCTAACCTCCTTATGACTTCATGAAGAGATAAGTAAGGAAATTGTATTACAACAACGCTATACCTTTTATTTTTAGGAAAGAAAGCTGTCCCTAAACAAGGAAGAGAGTTTACCATGCCAAAAGGCTAGTCATGCCAAGAAAGCTGAAAAATGTGTTGGGAATAATATGCAATGGCCCTGACCAGGAAAGATTAGCTTTTGTCTCAATGGTATTTTAAATGACCTCCAGCTTTAACTGGATCTGTCCAGTGCTACAGGTTCCTAGTCACCTAGTACAAGATATCCAGAAAAGTCGAGGGGCTGAATCTTCTTGTTACAGACTTCAGATTGTAGAGCAGCAGAATGACCAACACGAGGCACAGAAGACCTACACCCAGCCAAATCAAAGCTGTACCCTTTTTCCTTGCTATGAATGTTCTTCCCCTGCTAGGGCTAAGGAACATTTAAATTTAACAATTTAAAAAGGAACAATTTAAAAACTCATTTTGTTCCAGTCTCAGACCCAAACCACCTGACTACCCTGGTCCACTCTAACTATAATAACAGAGAAAATCAAATTTTTGTTACAAGAAAATAATTAATCTTGCTGATATCTAAGTTACAGAGGAAAAAAATTCAACTATTAATTTCTTTAAAATTCAAAGAAAGTAGATCTAAACAACTGGAAAAATATTAAGTGCTCTTGGATAGGTCGAGTGAATATAATAAAGATGACAATACTATCTAATCTATTTATTTAGTGCTATACCAATCAAACTCCCAAGAAATTCTTTTACTGACCTGGAAAAAATTACAATAAAATTCATCTGGAAGAACAAAAGGTCAAGTATTTCAAGGAACTAATGGGGGAAAAAAAAAAAGCAAATGAAGGTGGCCTCGCTATACCAGATCTAAAACTATATTATAAAGCAGCGGTCATCAAAACCATTTGGTACCGGCTAAGAAACAGAGTAGTTGATCAGTGGAATAGGTTAGGTTCACAGGACAAAATAGTCAATGACTACAGTAATCTAGTGTTTGACAACTCCAAAGACCCCAGGTTTTGGGATAAAAAGTTACTATTTCAAAAACTGCTGGGAAAATTGGAATCTAGTGTGGAAGAAACTAGGCATTGACCCACACCCAACACAATATACCAAGGTAAGGTGAAAATGGATTCATGATCTAGACATTAAAAATAATATTATAAGCAAATTAGAAGAACATAGGATAGTTTACCTCTCAGATCTGTGGAGGAAGGAATTTGTGACCAAAGAAGATCTAGATATCATTAATCACAAAATAGATAATTTTGATTATATCAGGTTAAAAAGTTGATACTAATGCAGACAAGATTAGAAGGGAAGCAATAAACTGGGAAAACATTTTTACATTCAAAGGTTCTGATAAAGGCCTCATTCCTAAAATATATAGAGAATTAACTCAAATTTTTAAGAGCCATTCTCCAATTGATAAATAATAAAAGGATATGAGCAGTCAATTTTCAGATGATGAAATTAAAACTATTTCTAGTCATATAAAAAGGTGCTCCAAATCACTACTGATCAGAGAAATGCAAATTAAGACAACTCTGAGATACCACTACACACCTCTCAGATTGGCTAAGATGACAGGAAAAGATAATGACAAATGTTGGAGGGGATGTGGGAAAACTGGGACACTGATACATTGTTGGTGGAACTGTGAATGGATCCAACCATTCTGGAGAGCAATTTGGAATTATGCTCAAAAAGTTATCAAACTGTGCATACCCTTTGACCCAGCAGTGTTTCTATTGGGCCTATATTCCAAAGAGATCTTAAAGGAGGGAAAGGGACCCACTTGTGCAAAAATGTTTGTGGCAGCCCTTTTTGTAGTGGCAAGAAACTGGAAACTGAATGGATACCCATCAATTGGAGAATGGCTGAATAAACTATGGTATATTAATGTCATGGAATATTATTGTTCTGTAAGAAACGACCAGCAGAATGATTTCAGAGAGGCCTGGGGAGACTTGCATGAACTGATGCTAAATGAAATGAGCAGAACCAGGAGATCATTATACACGGCAACAAGACTATATGATGATCAATTCTGATGGACATGGCTCTCTTCAACAATGAAATGTTTCAAACCAGTTCCAATTGTTCAGTGATGAAGACAGCTACATACATCTAGAGAGAAGCCAGTGGGAACTGAGCATGGACCACAACATAGCATTTTAACGCTTTCTGTTGATGTTTGCTTGCATTTTGTTTTCCTTTTTTTTTTTTTCTTTCTCTTTCTAGATCTGATTTTTCTTGTGCTGCAAGATAATTGTATAGATATGTATACATATATTGGATTTATCTATTTATTTATTTATTTTAACATATTTAACATGTATTAGACTACCTGCCATCTAGGGGAGGAGGTGAGAGAAAGGAGGGGAAAATTTGAAACAAAGTTTTGCAAAGGTCAATGTAGAAAAATTACTCATATGTTCTGTAAATAAAAAGCTTTAATTAAAAAAAATTAAATTAAAAAAATAACATAAAATAAGAGAACAGATGTAAAGTTCCTTAAAAAAAGAAAGAAAGAAAAATTCAAAGAAAAGATGATACCACAAGGAAGTCACTGATAAGAAGAAAATTCCCATATACAACAAAAAAATTATTAGCAGCTCTTTAAGTCATGGTAAAGCAATAGAAGCAATGTAGATGCCCATCACCTGGAGAACAGCTAAACAAACCACAGTTAGTGAAAGAAATGGAATATATACTATAAGAAATCACCAATTTGATGAATATATAGCATCATGGAAATGTCTCTGCAATCTGATTTAGAAGAGGCAACAAAATTATATATGCAATAACTACAGCAATATAAACAGAAAGAAGAATCAAAAACAGAAAGAACAATCAAAGTGATGATTTCATACCTCAATAGTTAAGTGGGCAAAGGATGTGAACACACAATTCTTAAAAGAACTGCAAAATATTCACAACCATATATCCAAGTTATAAATAAAAAAAATGAAAATCCAAACAACTCTGAAGTTTCATTTCATACCCTGAAAAACTAGCAAAAATGACAAATGATGCTGATAAGTCTTTGTTGCAGGGGTTATGGAATGACAGGCATTGTGCTAATAACACACTGCTGGTAGAGCTTTGAAATGGTGCAACCATTTTGGAGAGTTATTTAGAATTATACAAAGTGACTTAAATGTCCACAACCTTTGAACCAAAAAGTCCATTAGAAGTCTTCTATACCAAAAAAGTCATTTATGAGAAGAAAATTGCAAATACTCCAAAATATTTACAGTAGTTTCAGTGATGGCAAAGAATTATATAAACATCCATTGGAGAATGTCTTAAAATGTAATGGCTTATTACTCTGCTGTAACAAATAGCATATATGAACATAAAAGGGGCAGCTAGTTGGCGCAGTGGATAGAACACCAGCCCTGAAGTCAGGAAGACCTGAATTCAAATCTGGTCTCAGATACGTAACACTTCCTAGCTATGTGACCTTGGGCAAGTCACTTTGCCCCAACTGCTTCGCCAAAATAAATAAATAAATAAATAAAAATAATAAAAAATGAACACAAAGAATGGAAATCTCTATATAAAATGATGAAAGGAAGCAGAGCCAAGAAAATAATACACATCCTGACTACAACTATATAAATGGAAAGAACCATCATACACCAAAAATTTATATGTAAATGTAACAGAATTATAAAAATTTAGCCAAACTGGAATGAAGAGTTATGAAAAGATATCCCCAATGCAACCCTTCGTGGAAATGGAAGATCCATAAACGCAATCTTTTTACAAAGGGTGTCAGTGAATGAAATGGCCATTACTGTTGACAAAATTAGGAAAGCAAGAATTAAGGAGCCATGAGTAAATAAAAAAAATTTATAATGTCCCTGACTACTGGAATTCTTACTTGGGTCTAAAGAAAAATAACTATTTTTATCTGAGTTTGAATAAGTACATAAATGATTTCAAGTCAGAAGTATTAGGCAATATGTTTCAGGATACTTCTAGAACTAAAATTCTAATGTAGAATAGCTGGTGGATATCTGTCATTACTCTATTCTCACCCTCTGATGTAACCTAGTCATACTTAGACAAAAAGTGCAAGCAAACAACAGTACAAATGTCTTGTGAGTAAGCTTGAGAATAACTTTGCTTTATAAATAATCTGAGTTTTAAAAGATGAACATTTGTTCCTGGGAACTTAGGTTTATTAAAGGCATTGAGTTATTATTCCCCCAAGGCAATATAACCCATAGTACTTATATTAAATTTGAAACAGCCCATTACTAATAAACAATGAATAAAATATATGTTAATTATGGACCAGATTTGTTAAGCTGCTTATCCAACTGCATACTTGTCTGAACAGCATTCTTCATCCACTATGTTTTTCCTATGTAGATAGACCAAACTCTTTTAAATGGTTATTGTGCCTATTTAGGAGGCTGTATAACATTTCAAGGTTTCATGAAGTCAGCATGAAGAATGTCAGTAGATCTAAAAGATAGCCATCAGCATATTATATAAAATCCTGTGGAGGATTTACAGGATGTAGAAGAGTCACACAGGATAAGAAGACATGGGCAGGATATATTGTATCATATACAATAATATCTGAAAGATTACCTATTTAGGAAATCTTACATGACAGTAATAAATAGCTTCAAGAAATATAAATCTTCCTATTTAATGCTTTGGCTAATAGAATAAATAGAGAAAATTAATAATGAACCAGTCATCAAAGTTATCACTTCATGAAATCGAGATTTTTGTATATGCAGACTCTTCCATGAGTACGATATGGTTGCAATTTTTGGAATATCAATCTCTGAAGAATTAATGTTGCAGGTCTCTCAAAACACTAGTAACTACAAAAATGCAAGGTAAAAAACTGAGATTCTACCTCACACCTATGAGATTGGAAAAATTGAAAATCAAAGGAAAAAGAAAAATGCTGGATACACTACATAAAAATGGTAATACTGATGGTACAACTGGTAGAACTGTGAATCATTACTGCTATCCTGGAAAGCAATTTGAAACTGTGCACCAAAATTTACTAAGCTGTACATATCTTTTAATATAATAATATCACTATATATAACATAAAAATTCCCAAAAAAAGACCCATATGTACAAAAAATATTTATAGCAGCTTTCTTTATGGTGGCAAAGAACCAGCAACTAAGAGAGTACCCATAAATTGGGGAATAGCTAAACAAATTATAGCATATGAATATAATGGAATATTACTGAACTAAAAGAAATGATGAAGGGAATGGTTTTAGAAAAAACTGGAAAAACTTGAATGAACTAAGGTACAGAATGAAGTAAGAACAAAGAGAAGAATTTATATATCAAAAACACTGATCAACCATGATTTTTAGAGGATTCACGATGAAACATGCTACCTTTCTGACAGAAGAGTGACAGACTTAGGAGGAAGACTAAAATATCTAGCATTTGGACCTTGCCAATGTGGGAATGTGATTTGCCTATGTGCATTTATTATTGGGGCTGTGTTTTGGTTTTATGATTTACAATCAAGACAAAATATATGTGTGTATGTATGTATGTATATATATAGCACATGTACTGATATTTACAGAATATCAGTAGATCTAAAAGACAGCCATCAGCATATTATATAAAATCCTGTGGAGGATTTACAAGATGTGAAGGAGTCACACGAGATAAGAAGGCATGGGCAGGTTATCATATGCATCGGTGGAGGCAATATCTATAATAATAATGGTATCTTTTTTTTTTTCTGCTGAATTGATACCCATTGCAATGGGCCTGCAATCTTATTATATTCCAGTAATAGTAATCATATGGTATCTTTGGATGACTCCACATACAAAAAATCCTAAAAGATTTCTTAAAAGTGATACTCTTTTGACTACTTGATTATTAATTTCACCAACACTAACCTGACCTCAATGACTTAGGAACCTGGGAATTACACATTAAGGATTGTGACATTTTATTATGTACATTATAATTTACACAATGCTTGTTCGCTTAATCCATATACTATCCCTATGAAGTAAGCAATTCTGACATCAGGCAAGAAAAAAGCTCAGAGGCTTACCCCAATGTCTACACAGTTAGTTAAGAGATAAAACCTTGAACTTCTAAATTTTAAATAGTTCACTATTCCCTGTTCAGAATATTTTAAAATATATCTGACATAAAGGGTGGCTGGGAAATACTAACCAAATTAGTTATGTTTTAAAAATAAGTTAATATGAACAAAATTAAAATTAGATACAACCTTACTCTTTGTATATACAGTAAATATTTTAATATAAAGAAACCAAGGTCAGTAAATAATACTAACAGAAGTTTAGGTTTTGTTATAATGGAGGAAAACACTCAAAACAGTAACTGTATATAGTTAATAAATTTAAATGGTCTTTTATTATAACCTTTTAATGTCTTCTGGTCATTTTCTATTTTATGTAGGTTAAATACAAAAAAGAGAAATTATATGGTTGGAATAATAATGAATCAGAAGGCCCTGTACTCCATCCCCTCATTTTACAATATAGTAGAGTGAATACTGTCTTTGGACACATAAGTCTTAAGTTCAAATTCCATTTCTGTTGTTACTCAAAAACAATATGATTTCAGTTCAGTCCCAAACTTACTGGGCCGGTATAAAATATGGAAATGGGATAAGGTGATGGTCATTTCATGCCTATGGATACCAGTAAGAATAAGTTATTTGTCCAATGTCATCCATGTAGTAAGAACAAAGCAAAGATCCACACTGCACCTCCACTTTTAAACCCCCAAAAATCTATTTTAACTGAAATGTTTCTGGCAGAATATTTAAATGAAAGGATATTACAAGCCAAGATACCCCTCATTATCTCACATTAATTAGAAATTATGTCAAACTCCAGAGAAGAGTAACAACTAAAAGAAACCGCAAAGAGTCAAAGAAAATAAGTTGCCAAAAAACAACAAAAAGGTTCCAATACAATGAAAAATTACTATGGATAATGAGAATGCTAAGAAAAAATTCTCTAGAAGAAACTAAACTAATTCTGAAATTAGTTATACCCCATAAATAAGAATCATTTGGTTACAAGAACAAGAAAAAGTGAAAAACCTAATAAAGGAACAAAAGGGGGATTTAATGAATGAAAATGCTCTTAATAAATCACTACTGATCAGAGAAATGCAAATGAAGACAACTATGAATTACACCTCACACCTCTCAGACTGGCTAAGATTACAGGAAAAGATAATGACAAATGTTGGAGAGGATGTGGGAAAATTGGAACCTTAATGCATTGTTGGTGTTGTGAGCTGATCCAACCATCCTGGAAAACAATCTGGAACTATGCCCAAAGACCTATCAAACTGTGCATACCCTTTGATCCAACAGTGTTTTTACTGGGCCTATATCCCAAAGAGATCTTAGAGGAGGGAAACAGACCCACATGTGCAAAAATGTTTATGGCAGCTCTTTTTGTAGCGGCAAGGAACTGGAAACTGAATGGATGCCCATCAATTGGAGAGTGGCTGAATAAATTATGGTATATGAATGTTATGGAATATTATTGCTCTGTAAGAAACGACCAACAGGAGGATTTCAGAGAGGCCTGGAGAGACTTGCATGAACTGATGCTAAGTGAAATGAGCAGAAGTAAAAGAACATTGTACATACACAGCAACAACAAGATTATACAATGATCAACTCTGATGGACTTGGTTCTTTTCAATGAGGTGATTCAATCAATGAGATGATTTGTGATAGAAAGTGCCATCTGCCTCCAGAGAAAGAACTATAGAGATGAAATGTGAATCAAAGCATATTTTCACCTTTTCGTTAGTGTTTATTTGCTTGGTTTTTTCTCCCTTTCTTGTGTATTTTTTTTTTCCTTTTGATTTGATTTTTTTTTACTTAGCATGACAAATATAGAAATATGTTTAGAAGAACTGAACTTGTTTAACCTATAGTGGATTGCCTGCTATCTAAGAGAGGGGAGTGAAGGTAGGAGAGGGAAAAAAATTTGGAACACAAGGTTTTACAAAGGTGAATGTTGAAAACTATCTTTGCATGTATTTGGGAAAATAAAAAGCTTTTCAAAAATAAAGGTAAAACTTTGCTACACACACACACACACACACACACACACACACACACACAGAAATCGCTCTTAAAAAAAATTTCAAAAATAAAACAAAATGATTGATTCATGAATTCAAAAAGGTACCTAATATGAGTTAGACTATACAAAGGGAAAAATAAAATATTTCCTTCAAGCCTTCAAGAAGCTTATATTTTATTGTGGTTAACTGATGGCTTAAAAAGAAGTTGAAAAATTTATCATGTAGACACCCTAAAAAAGAATGTAGAAGACTAAGCTAAAAAGATTTTTAAATGCTACAAAAATTATCAGGGCAATATCAAAAGACAACATTATTTTAAGAATACAATCAAAACATGATTCTAAGAACAAATTTAAGAATCATTGGTCACCCAGAAAAAAAAATGCTGTAACAAATATGATAGAATTATGGAAAAAAATACAATATTTTAGGAAATAAAACGGCCCTCAAAAACTAGCAAGCACATAAAGATCAATAATAGGAATTTGCAACTCATAAGAATTGCAATATACCCAGAAATGTGCCTGGGAAGATCCAGAGCTCAAAATTTAAGTAAAGAGTACTTCAAACAGTTAAGAAGAGATTGATAACTTACTAAGAAATACCAATCAAAAGAGAAAGCCTCATTGAAGAAAGTAGGACTGTAGCTGAAATTTGAAGGAAGCCAGGGAAGCAGAAACAAGCAAGAACAACATTTCCATGCAGGACAGCCAGTAAAAATGGACTAAATCAGGAGATTAGACATTTTACCAGTGTGAGAAATAGCAAGTAGCCCAGTGTCAATGGATGCTAGAATACAGTATATGGAAGAGAGTAAAATGTAAGATTAGAAAGGTAAAAAGGGACCAAGGTATGAAGAACTTTAAAAGCCAACAGTGGACTTTATATTTCATTTGGGAGGGACTAGGGAGCCATTGAAATATGCAGGAGAAAATATGGTTTTGAAATCTTACCAGTAACACTAATGCACTGTTGGTAGAGTAGTGAACGGATCCAACCATTCTGAAGAGCAATTTGCAACTATGCCCAAAGGGCTATCAAACCGGGCATACCCTTTGATCCATCAGTGTCTTTATTGGGCCTGTATTAGAGAAAAACCATAAAAAAGGGAAAAGGATCCATATGTACAAAAGTATTTTTAAGGGCTCCTTTTGAAATGGCAAGGAACTGGAAACTGAAGGGATACCCATCAGTTGGGGAATGGCTGAATATATATAAATGTTATGGAATATTATTGTTCTATAAGAAATGATCAGCAGGTACCACTACACACCTGTCAGATTGGCTAAAATGACAGGAAAAGTTAATGATGAATGTTGGAGGGGATGTGGGAAGGCTGGGACACTGATGCATTGTTGGTGGAGCTGTGAACGGATACAGCCATTCTGGAGAGCAATTTGGAACTATGCTCAAAAAGTTATCAAACTGTGCATACCCTTTGACCCAGCAGCATTTCTACTGGGCTTAAATTCCAAAGAAATCATAAAGGAAGGAAAGGGCCCCACATGTGCAAGAATGTTTATGGCGGCCCTTTCTGTAGTGGCTAGAAACTGGAAACTGAATAGATGCCCTTCAATTGGAGAATGGCTGAATAAATTATGGTATATGAATATTATGGAATATTATTGTTCTGTAAGAAACGACCCAGGATGATTTCAGAGAGGCCTGGAGAGCCTTGCATGAACTGATGCTGAGTGAAATGAGCAGAACCAGGAGATCATTATACACGGCAACAACAGTACTATATGACGATTAATTCTGATGGACATGGCTCTCTTCAACAATATGTTTCAAACCACCTCCAATTGTTCACTGAAGAAAGCCATATACACCCAGAGACAGGGATGTGAAATGTGGACCACAACATAACATTCTCATACTCTTGATTGATGTTTGCTTACATTGTGTTTCCTTTGTCTGATATGTCTTTTATGTAGATACGATTTTTCTTGCACAACAATGATAAGTTTGGAAATATGTATACATATATTCGATTTGCCAAGTATTTTAACATATTTAACATGCAGTGGATATCCTGCCATCTAGGGGAGGGGTGGGGAGCTGGGGGGAAAAATCTGTAACAGAAAGCTATGTAAGGGTTAATGTTGAAGAATTACCCATACATAAATTTTGCAAATGAAATAAAATTTTTAAAAAAAAAAAAAAAAGAAATGATCAGCAGGAGGACTTCAGAAAGATCTGCAGAACATGAACTGATGCTAAGTGAAGTGAGCAGAATCAAGAGAACTATACACAACAAGATTATATGATGATCGATTCGAATGGACATGGGTATTTTCAGCAATGAAGTGATTCAGACCAATCTCAACGATCTCATGATGGAGAGAGCCACTTGCATCCAGAAAGAAGACTATGGGAAGAATGAATGTTCAATCATAGTATTTTCACCTTTTTTTTTGTTGTTTGATTTGTTTTTTTTCCCCTTCCTTATTTTTTCCTTTTTGATCTGATTCTTCTTGTACAACATGATTAATGTAGAAATGTTTAGAAAAACTGCACTTGTTTAACTTATAGTGGATTGCCTGCTGTCTAGGAGAAGGGAATGAAGGGAAGAGAGAAAAAAATTTGGAACACAAGGTTTTACAAAGGTGAATGTTGAAAACTATCTTTGCAAGGATTTGGGAAAATATAAAGGTAAAACTGCCATGCACACACACACACACACATGCACACACACACACACACAAAGAAATTGTTCTTAATAAAAATCTCAAAAATAAAACAAAATGATTGATTCATGAATTCAAAAAGGTATGGTTTAGACTATCTTTTTTTCTTGTGCAACATGATCAATATAGAAATATGTTTAGAAGAACTTGTTTAACCTATAGTGGATAACTTGCTGTCTACAGGAGGGGGGAGGAGGAAAGGGAGGGAGAAAAATTTGGAATACAAGGTTTTATAAGGGCAAATGTTAAAAATAAAAGACCATTTATTAAAAAAAAAAAAGACTGATTTTATCTTACAAAATTGAGTAATCCTCCAGAGCATAAAATGTCACAAATTGCACCTTTTCTGATTCAAAAATGAAGGGGAAAAAATATAGTAGTAAAAGTAGGATTAAGGGAAACAAGAAATTGGGCTGGGATACAAGGGTTATTGAAGAAGGGAATATCTCAAACAAAAGAAAGCTAAAGAAGACTGCAGATTACTCATACAAAAGAGAGAAGGAGGAGGAAAACAGGCTACAAATATTTAATGCTCATATTTTCTTTTTTTTCCAAAAAGGGACAGAGATAGGAGCTGAAGCAGTGATTTTATTAATGTAGAGCACTACCAGGTGAGAAAAACTTCATATCACTGCAAGTTGTCGACTTTTCTCAGTTATAAACAATCTTAGAGAGTTGCTTACATTGAGAGATTAAAGTGACTAGGAGGAAGAGAGATGAGACTGCTAGCTTCCAGGACATCCCTCTATTGACCAGCTATGCTACTTCTCTTTCAATAAAAGAAAAATTACAACAAAATTTGATAGAAGATTGTTAACTGCAACCCTAAATATTAATACGAATATGAAAATCTTGTTCAAAAAAATTATCAAGCAAAAAAAAAAAAAAAAAGGAGGAAATTTGGATATAATGAACAGAGTGGATTAGGGAGCAAAATTTAACAAATTGCTCCATAAAAGAAACACTCAGATAAAAAGATTCATAGTTAAAATAAGGAGTTGAAGTTTGAACTGTTTTAACTTTTAAAAGTAGAAATGGCAATCTTGTCTCAGAAAGTAATAGTAAATAGAGAAGTTCAGAGAGAGAGAGAGACTATATTATGCTTATAGGCACAATAAAAAAATTGCAATAATTAAAATGAACGTACCAAATGACATAATATCTTAGTACTTCAAGGGAAAAATAAAGTACAAAAAGCAAACAAAATAAGAATAATATTTTGGGAATTCAATATGCCTCTTTCAGAGGCACTGAAAGCTAAAGAAAAATATTAGAGATCTAAATAGGATGTGTTTAAAACACGGGTGAGACTTTTAGTAATTTAGAAATCTTAACACATTTTTCAGCATTACGTGGCCCCTATACAAAAATAATCATATGCTAGGAAACAAATAACTCATATAAATAAAGAAATGAATATCTGTAGTAGATTATAATTTTGGCCATCATAAAAATTTAAACATAAATCAGAAACTAACAAGAGAGTGACTAAAGGCCTGATTTTGATTCAGTCCCTAAAATTATAGAGAGTAGAAAATGCTTACATCCTAAAATACAATGTATCAGAATATAAAAACAAAACAATAGGTAAATTTTAGATTTAGCTTATAAAAATGAAAAAACAAACAAAAATCAATAAAACCTGAAAGAAAATTCATTAAAGAAATATATCAATTATAAACCATAAGAAAGTTTATAATTTTCTTATAATAGGTAAAAATATAAATAACATTGGCTTAAGCAGATATTAAATAATGATATATTAAAGAATGAATAAGAGTTCTCCCTTGCAAAAGTGGAAAATTCACAGGAATTTAACTGCATGTATTCTAGCTTTTTTTCCAATTTATGATTTCTTTTTAAAAAAATCATCTATTATAGGGGATGGCTATCTGGGAGAGGGAGATAAAAAGAGATTTTTGGGGGGAAATTTGGTAATATAAAGGAGAACAAAAATTTATCTTATAAAAGAACAGGCTAATTTCTAGTCATGTGAAAAAATGCTCTGAATCACTATTGATTAGAGAAATACAAATTAAGACAACTCTGGGGTACCACTTCACACATTGGCTAAAAGGATAGGAAAAGATAATGATAAATGTTGAAAGGGATGTGGAAAAACTGAGATACTAATGCACTGATGGTGGAGTTGTGAAACTCCACTCTGGAGAGCAATTTGCAACTATGCCTTAAAAGGCTACTAAACTTTGCATATCCTTTGATCCAGCAGTGTCTCTAGTCTCACATAAACTCTCATACTCATTAGATCATAAAAAAGGGAAAAGGAACCATGCATGCAAAAATGCACACATAGCAGCCCTTTTTGTAGTGGAAAGGAAATGGAAACAGTGAATGCCCATTAGTTGGGGAATGGTGAATGAGTTACGGTACATGAATGCAATAGAATATTATTGTTCTATGAGAAATAATGAGGGGGCAATTTCAGAAAAGCCTGGAAAGACTTACATGAACTGATGCTGAGTGAAGTGAGCAGAATGAAGAGCATATTGTACACAGTAACAAGACTGTTATGATCAACTGCTATGGATCTGGCTCATCTCAACAATGCAGTAATTCAAGAAAATTACAATAGAGTTGTTTTTTCCCTTTTGGTTTGATTTTTCTTTCACAGCAAAACAAATATGGAAATATATTTAAAAGAACTGCATATATTAAAGCTATTGGATTACTTGCGCTCTTGCAGAGGGGTAAGGTATGAGGGACAGAAGAAGAAAAAATATGGAACATAAAATCTTATAAAATAAATCTTGAAAACTATCTTTACATGTATTTGTAAAATACAATACTATTGAAATTTTTTTTAAATGGGCTAAAGAATAAATCACATACATGAAATAACTAACAAGAACCAGAAACAATAAAGAAAAGGATAATTATTGCAAAAAAATCCCCCAAATTTGGAGGATATTATTAAAGCAGTCCTTAAAAGAAATCTTTATCTGACTTATACTAAAAAGAGAAAGACCAATAAATTAAGCACGAACCTAAAAAAAAGTAGAATGTAAACAATAGGAAAATTCATTGTTGGAGGAGTTGTAGAACCACAAGGATAGTAAAATTCATTGCTTGTGGAGCTATGAACTAGTTGAGAACCATTCTGGAAAATAATGCAAATATTATATAAGAAAACAAACAGAAATGTTCATAACCTTTGACTCTATTCCAAGGAGATTGAAATATGCACAAACAAGAAAAGCAATTTATAAAGAAGAAATTATTCTATACCCCAAAGGAGTAGAATGTAAGAAATTATCCATGTAAAAAAGATCTTTAAAAAATGTTGATAGCAGTGTTGTTTGTAATAATAAAAAACTGGAAGTAAAATATGTGTCTAGTGATTAGGAAATGGCTGGCCAAATCAGAAAGTGAGCAAATGATGCAATATTATTGTACCACAAGGAATAATGATGATGGTGATAATAAGTGACAATTACAACAACAATAATAGCAACAAGCATTTATGTAGTGCCTACAATGTGCTAAGCGCTTTATAAATATTCTCTGATTTGATATTCATAAGAATCCTGGGAGGTAGATCTTCATTTTAGACAAGGAAACTGAGGCAAACAGTGTTAAGTAATTTGCCCAAGGTCACAGGATTCAGAAAAACCTAGGATGACTTTCATGAAATGAAACAAAATGAAGAAAGCAGAATCAAAATAACAGTGTATATAATGCTATTGTAATATGAACAAAGTTGATATAAAGAAGCAAAATTCTGGTCAAATATCACTGTCAAATACCAATATATTATAAATGTTATCATATTTTTCTCTCTTTTCCTGTAAATGTATTATTTTTATCAGGAAATGTACTTTGTAAGGGGTTCTGATGTGCTGATTAGTGCATACAGATTAGTTCTGTATCTAAATAAATGTAACTAAAAAAAAAAAGAAAATGCCAAAAGGTATTTTCAACTCTTTGTGTTAAATAATAAAGACTAGAATGGGGGTTTACTAATTCAGTTTTAATATTATCTTCAGAACCACTCATTCAGACAGTTCTTAAACACTTAACTAAGCTACCTGGGATTGCGAGTAACATGAATATGACAAAGACAGGTGTCATACGTACCATCAGAAAATTTTCTCTTCGTGGCAAAGACTTTTGATTTGTCAGGTGGAGGCCATTCTCTAAAACTACTTGCTATTGTGCTTTCTGCATCATCATCAGTTCCTATCAGAGAGCTGCGATAACAGTACAATGGATGCCATTTTTCCCCTTTACAAGTCAACAACATGTGGTCTGTAACAAATTCCTGCAGGTAGTAATACCTGCAGGCAAGAGAAAATGAAAGTGAAACATGAAGCCCACACACTCACTTGATAACAACTAGAAATGTTCACTAGATCATAGAATGTTAAAGCTAGAAGGAACTTAAGATATTATCTCCTCATTTATGGAAGAGGAAACCGAAGTTGAAAGAAGTACAGTCAATTAATCAACAAGCATTTATTAAATGGCTCCTATGCGCCATGTACTGTACTAAGGACAAAGATAAAGGTAAAACAGTCCCTGCCCCAATGGAACTTCCATTCTATAGGGAGAGACAACATATATATGAATAAGTATATACAAAATAAATAGGAGATAATCTTTTGGAAAAAGCCTTGCAAACTGTAGGAGAATAAGGAAAGGTTTCATATAAGATATAGTGTTTGAACTGAATTTTAAAGGAAAATAATAGATTCTAAGGAGCATAGGTAAGAAGGACATACAGTCCAGAGATGAGGGAGAGCCTGTACAAAGCCATGGTTGTAGCAAATGGGAATGTTTGTTGTTTTTTTTTTTTTAAAAAACAGCCAAGAAGGCAAGTTTGGTGGGATCACAAAATACTTAAACGGAGTAAAATGTTAACAGAACTAGAAAACTGGAATATGATTGGAACCAGATTCTGGAGGGCTTTAAATGCCAAAGGAATATGTATTTGGTCCTAGGGAACAGAACCTCTAGAAGTTCATTTAGCAGGGTTAGACTAACATGGGCAAAATTGTGCTTCAGAAAAATCATTGTCAGTTTAACAAATAATGGACAATATAAGAGAGATAGAAAAGTTAAGAGTCTAAAGACCACTGTAAAAGTTCAGGCAAGAGGTGATGAAGTCATCCATATAAATCACATACCTGAACTGAGGTGGTGGCCATGTGAATGGAGAAAAAGCTACAGATTAAAAAAAGAGATGGGGAGGCAAAATTAATAAGATTTGGCAACTGATTGATTACTTGAGATGAAGGAAAATAAGAAACAGAATAAATTTGAGGTTGAGAACTTAGGCAGTTAGAAAGAAGCTTGCACTTTCAACAGAAATAAGAATTCAGAGGAACAGGTTTCAGGCAAAGATAATAAATTCTATTCTGGATATGGGATTTTTTACTTAGAAGTGATTTTTGTCTCATGTTCTTATTAGAACCCCCTCAATGAAATGGTGACTAAAGCTGTTTTCAATTTCTTCACTTCCTCTCTTCTCTTACTGGCCATTAGAAAATGAGTAAATTCAGGGAGGATTCCTTCCCCAATGGACACTGGGAAAAGAAAAAGACTGGAAGACAGAAATGGGAAATATAAGAATCAAACTAACATTCTATGAGACTACATGCCACAAACCAGTTCCTACATTTCTTCTATTATCTCCATCAGGACACTCTTTAGAGGTGGACAGTATGTTTTCTACTATTGTTTATTATCATCCTTCAATAACTTTTTTTCTTTCAAGATACACTCAAATTACTTGTCAAGTCTTTGTTAGGATTGTGATTAAACAAAGAGAACAAAGCTAGAACCAGAAATATGGGAAGTGTTTTATATGTACTGCTATACCTCAATGATTTTTCCTCTTCTGAAGTTCATTCAAATTTATTCCACTCTATTTCATCCTTCCTTCTGTCCTTTATTGAATTTTTACCCATTTTTTCCCCAATAGAGCTTACTACCTGTATTTTAGTCTTTCTAACTTATCCTACCATCATCATTAGAAGCTCCAGCACTGACTTTGAAGATCTCTCCAAAGACCTCTTTTTCCTCCCAATTCAACCATATACTAATATAGTCATACCTTACTTCTCCTTATCTCTTTAAAACCCTTCTCTCTGAAATAGACTTCAATGTAAAGACAGCCTATAGACCCTGGAGATGGTGGAGTTTTAAGTTGTCCCGAACTATTAAGGATACTTTAGGAATATGACCTTCCTATCATTCTTTTACTCACATTAAAAACTTAATCCTCAGCTTTACAACGTCTGAAGGGTCAATTATTCCTTGAACCATTCCTATTTTCTCGTTCATTTTCCCCAACTCTGGTTTGGTTTATCTTGCCTCCATAGTTTTGCCCTCCAGGGTTGGAAGATCTGAGTTATATCCTACTTCTGCCACATATGGGTGACATCAAGCTAGTCACTTAATCTTTCAGTGCTCTGACAAATAACTAAATCTAACTAACTAACAGGTTGAAGAGAAAGTGATTACCTGAACAAGAAAGGAGGTATCCTGTTAAAATGCATTTGGGAAAAAGAAAGACTGAAAGGGGAGAGTACCATAAAGAGCAAACTCAGACTCCAAGAGATCACATGTCACAAAACCAGTTCCTACAT
Source organism: Myrmecobius fasciatus (assembly GCA_023553655.1). Lineage (NCBI taxonomy): Eukaryota > Metazoa > Chordata > Mammalia > Dasyuromorphia > Myrmecobiidae > Myrmecobius > Myrmecobius fasciatus. Next base: position 278,286 of record JAJPUD010001359.1, read on the forward strand.
TGCTTCTATTATCTCTGCAACTGTAATACCCATGTACCCTGAATCCTACAAAAATGAAATCAGAGCTCAAATAATTTTCCCTTTCAGCTTTAGTGATAGTTGCAAACATTTTTTCTCACCACTGATTCTCTTTACCTTCCACACTTAACAGATTACTTAGAATCCTACTTTATTTAGGATATCTAGACCATGTAACATTCATTTCCTTGTTCTCCCTACTCAAATCTTCTTAATATAAACCCCTCTGTCTTTCTTTAGTAAGTCAGTTTAGTCAAGCATAAACCTTAATACACACTAAGACTTCTACTTCACACTTTTGATGTCACTGCTTCAAATCTCAAGAAATTGCTCTAAAAAGCATCCCCTTTTCATTCACACAGTTAATTTCTCTCCTACTATTAGCTAGACTCTTTCCTATCATACTAAGGTTATCTATCTGCAAAAAAGTGCTAATAGTCAAGTGATTTGAGTAAAGCGCTATTCAGTCTGTCAATAAGCCTATATTAGGCTAGACACTGTGCTAAGCACTAGGGATACAAGAAAAGGTAGACAGTCCCTACCCTCAGGGGACTCACAATCCAATGGGGGATACAACATACAAACAACTACATACAAACAGGCTATAACACAAAGTAAGCAGGAAATAATTAATAGAGTAAAGGCATTAGACAGTAAAAGCTTAACTGGAACTTGAAAGAAGCTGGGTAAGTCAGGAAGCAAAGATAAGGAAGAAAATAATTCTAAATATAAAAGCCTGACCTGAAAAATGCCTTATTTAAAGAACACCAAGGAGGCCAGTGTCCCTGAATAGAATATGTGGTGGGGTGTAAAATGCAACAAGACTGGAAGAGTAAGGAGGGCTTTAAATGCCAAATGATTTGATTCTGGAGGTGACAGGGAACTGCTAGTGCTTACTGAATATAGGAAGTGGAGAGTGGTGGCAAGGTCAGTCCTGAACTTTAGAAAAATCATTTTGGTAGTTGTGTTAAAGATAACTTGAAACAGAAAAAGCCTTGTGGCAAGCAGACCAACCAGAATCTTATTGTAATGATCCAAGTATGAGAAGATTGAGGGCCTGGAGCCATGGTGGTAGCAGTATCAGAGAAGGGGGCAAGAGAGAATATTTTATGTGTTACAAAGGCAAAATTGGCAAAGTGATAGCAAAAGAGCAATACAGGGGAAGGAAATGAGAGATACTGAAGAGAGAAGGATGATACCTAAGTTACAAGCCTGGAGCATTGGGATGACAGTGTTACTCTCAATAATAATATAAGTTTTGAAGGGACAGTAACAACTTGGGATGCAAGAACCAATCCAGAGAGAACTAAAGATAAACAGTGAATGTTATATTCAATGAACATAAAAAAAAAAAAAACTTTTTTAAACTGTTCATATTTGGTGCTTATTCTTCCACTCTAGCCACTCTTTCATTTCCATTTTTATCCTTTACATTTCATTGAAACTCGCATATTCAAACATTAATAACTTGCTAGAGCAGTGGTATCAAATTCAAATAAAAATGGAAGCCACTAAACTTTGCATCAGGACCCCTGTAGGCCATTTAGAAAACCATAGACAAATATCTTACATGTTTTATTGTACTATGTAGATTTTTTTTTTTTTACATTTTTACTTTGTTAAATATTTTCCAATTACATTTTAATCTAATTTGGACTATTCTCAGAACTGTTGTGGGGGATATCAACCATTTGCCACCTCTGTTCTATAACAACCACCAAATCTGATCTTTTGTCTTTACTAATTTTCCTGACTTTTTTATAGCTTATGATTTGGATGATCATCTTTGTCCTCCTAGTATCAGTTTCTTTTCCCTTGACTTTATACTTCAATAAACGTTCAGTTTCTTTTTTCTTCTATCTCTATAACTATTCACAGAAAAAGACAGAGAGATAATAGGCTAACAAAAAGAGTACTACGAAATGCAACAGAAAAAAAAGAGTATCCAAGAAGTTGTCAAAAGTGTCAAATGCAGTAAACTTCTGCCAATGTGGCTGCTAATTAGCTTTTAAATACCTACTGTAGCAAAAATCTGAAATTCTCATCAGATAGACTGATGAGCAATAAATACATTTATACTGACTTCTAAGGAAGGTGGGGGGAGGGAGGCTGCCTGGAAAGCCATTGCTAACACACATAAAAACAAACTAGCAAACCATCCAGTGAGATTAGAGAAAGAGCAAACACACAAAACTTGTAGAGGTCTGTCCAGAGAAAGCAGAAATGGAGGATTCCCCTAAGAATAGCCCAAAGTGGTTATAAATCAACAGCACAGCCCTTAAAAGTCTTGCAGGGTGGGAGTAACCAGTGCAGGCATGGTAAAGGTTCCAAGTTCTCTAGGATGCTGGAGCAATGGGGAGATTCAGCATTTTGAATCCCAAAATACTCAAGGAGACTGAACCATAGGAAGTGGAAATCAATGCAAGAAACCAAGGGGACAGTACAAGGAAGACTAATCTACCTAAAATAAGTAGAGTCTAACCCTAGAATAAGGCCTCAATTTTGTTAAATAAAGTTTAAAAAATAGTAACAAACAGTAAATTTCTTAACAATAGTATAAGTAGTGACTCAAAAGCAAAAATGAATTTTTCATTGAAGAAATGAAAATATTAAAATAATAAAATAAAAGCTCTTGAGGAAAGAAACAAAAAGGAGAAAAAATATTTTAAACAAGTAAATTTTATATGAGGAATATATTCCTTGAATACTAGGATATACCAAAAGAAATCAATGACTTAAAAAAGATAGTAAGAATGAAATTTAAAAATTTGAGGAAGGGGCAGCTAGGTGGCGCAGTGGTTAGAGCACCAGCCCTGAAGTCAGGAAGACCTGAGTTCAAATCTGGTCTCAGACACTTCCTAGCTGTGTGACCCTGGGCAAGTCACTTAACCCCAATTGCCTCAGCAAAAAGCAAAAAAAAAAAAAAAGGAGGAAAAAACCTGAAGAAGATATAACATCTGATGAGAAAAACTGACATCAATAACAGAGCAGGGAGAGATTATCTAAGTATCACTAGACTTTCTGAGAACCATGTTTTTTTAAAAATCTGGACACTTTATATTTTAATGAAAACTGCTTACATGTACCAGAGAGCAATATGAAAACAGAATCCACGAATGACTCTATAAAAGGAACTCAAAAAAGAAAAGTTCTAGGAATATTACAGCCAAAACCCATTAAGTCTCATGTCAAAAGCAAGTAGGACAAGGGAGATGAAGAGGAAAGATAATGCCTAGCAAGAAGCAATCAAAAGCAAAACAACTTCCTGAACCTAAAAAGGAGATGGGAGTAGGGAAAAAAGAGATTCTAAGGAGTCTCCTATGAACTGGGGAAAAGATCAAACAAATTCTATCATATATGAATATAATAGTAAGCTATTAGGGTATCTTAAAAATGACAAAAGATGGAGAGCAATTTGGAGCTATGCTCAAAAAGTTATCAAACTGTGCATACCATTTGACCCAACAGTGTTTCTACTGGGCCTATATCCCAAAGAGATTTTAAAGGAGGGAAAGGGACCCACATGTGCAAAAATGTTTGTGGCAGCCCTTTTTGTAGTGGCAAGAAACTGGAAATTGAAAAGATGCCCATCAATTGGAGAACGACTGAATAAATTATGGTATATGAATGCTATGGAATATTATTGTTCTGTAAGAAATGACCAACAGGAGGATTTCAGAGAGGATTGGAGAGACTTGCATGAACTGATGCTGAGTGAAATCAGCAGAACCAGGAGAACATTATACACAGCAACAAGACTATACGATGATCAATTTTGATGGACATGGTTCTCTTCAACAATGATGTGATTCAAACCAGTTGTTCTGCGATGAAGATAATCATATACATCCAGAGAGAGGCCTGTGGGAACTGAGAGTGAACCACAACACAGCATTTTAACGCTTTCTGTGAGTATTTCCATGCATTTTGTTTTCCTTCTTAGGTTGTTTTTTTCTTCTTCTCTTTCTAGATCTGATGTTTCTTGTGCAGTAAGATAACTGTATAGATATGTATACATGTATTGTATTTGTCATATAATTTATCCTATTTAGCATGTATTAGATTACCTGTCATCTAGGGGTGGGGGTGGGAGGAAGGAGGGGAAAAGCTTGGGAAAAAAAAAGTTTTTGCAAAGGTCAATGTTGAAAGGTCACTCATATGTTTTGTAAATAAAAGGCTTTATATAAAAAAAATGACAAAAGAAAAAACTGGGGAAGGAAGGGAGGGAGGAAAAAAAAGAAGGGAGAGAGGAAAAGAAGGGAAGAAGAGAGGGAGGGTTTTTACCAGTTTGTATTTGTTTTATATCTCTAAGAGGTTCCTGCATCCTTAAGGAAGAGCAAATTATTTTGTCTAAGGCCTGTTAGGTCTCTTGACTGTCTAGTGTTCTATGAACAGCAACAACATATTGCCTCCAACTTTAGACCATTCGTTTCATTCACATAAAGTTGGAACTACATTTTTAAAAATAAACAAAAGAACTAGTTTTTTTTAAACTTTATGCTAATTTGAAAACATTTCAAACTGTAATTTATGAAGCACTTAGACTTATAAATATGCACCTACAAAGAAATTTAATCTCCAGGCAGCTCTGTAAGGTATTAAAGATCCCCAAAATAGAAAGAACTTCTTCAACAAATGATTATTTAGAAGTATTTCTTGAACTTCAGGGGGATAGCACAGTTCTACTCAGTACTTTGGGATTTCTATTTATAGTTTCCATTTGTTGCCTGTATACAGGTGGGTAAAGCAGAAACAGCTGGAGTCATATGTACCATTAAGATTCTCTGACTTCCTAAAGAACAAGGCCACAACATTTTTTTCACTTCAGTTTCCATATTGAGAAAGAATAAAAAAAAATTTTACATGTTTCAAACAAAAGTATTCTGGCAAAACAGACCACAGTACCATCAGTATTCTGGTTGAAATGGGTTATCCAAAGCACCCAAGGAAATGCCGGTAAAAAGGAAAGTCAATTATGTTTCAGCTGGCTAAACTCAAATTCGAGCTCTGCTGCTTATTACTAAGTTACTTCACTTTTCCAGGCCTTAGTGCTAAAATGAAAGAATTAGACTAGATCGTCTTTAAGATCCCAACAGGATCTAAAATCTTACAATCCTTTGATAATAGGATCACAGATTTAAAGCTGGAAAGGAACTAAAAAGCCATACAGTCCAATTTCCTCAATTTAGAGATGAAGAAACTAAGGCCACAAAGATTATATGAATTCCCCAAGAAACAGATTTTCAACTCAGATCCGGATTCCAAATCCACTGCTCCTTTCTGTGCTATATATAGCATGCCTTACTGTCATAAAATAGAAATTCACTTATTGCTATAATCTAGCCCAACCCTATCTTTCAATCTCATTTTTCTATACTCCAATCTATCAATTTTCCCCAAAAAGATCATGTTTACTCTTCTCCTCTATGCCTTTCCTGACACTATTCCCTTCCAGCTATCTATTCAAATACCAACTCTGCCCAATTCAAGTATCTTTTCAAAAGTACTTTCAAAATTTCCCCAAATACTCAAATTCAAAATGATTCCTTCCCTACCCTTCCTCAAGTAAATTTAAAGCATTAATTTAAAGGTAGTACTAAAGTTTTCTGTTCAACGTTCTAATCCTGTTACATATATGTTTTCTCTTCCTAAAATTATTAATTACTTGAGGGCATTTTCACATAATTGCTCCTACTGCTGCTTCTGATTATTTCCCAAAATAGCCAACACTTTGACCAGAGTAAGTACTCCAAAAAAAAAATGATGAACAAAATTGGGATAATTTGGTTCCAATTTGTCATTCTGCCTCCTTCAAAAGGCTAAATAAAAGATGTAAGACAAGGAATCATTTTTTAAAAAAATGAAATCAAGTCCTGAAATGTAAACTTGGCACTCTAAAGATATAAAAATATATTAACACATCATGAATCATATTATCAGGATTTATTTACAAATAACAAAACAGTTCTAAAAGTACATACACCTAGAAAGGAAGGAAGAAGAAAGAGATAAATACACCTAAGTACACCTAAGTTCAATCTCATTATCCTGTATTAGACTACACACTGACTCTGTAACCAAAATAAAGAGCCCACTGTTATAACATCCACAGGAAATGATTCCATTTATTTATAACACATTTCATACTGTTCATCTGACTCAAGTAGTCATATATAGTATAAAAAGGAGATAAGATTCCACAGGTTACAACTGGCCTTGGCTCAATTCATGTTTCACTCTTGTTTTCCTAAAATACATCATCAGTGTAGTAAAAACAGAAAGCAGTATTTCAAACCAAAAAACACATTATCTCTTTGTCGGAAGAGACCATATAAACCAACCAAAATAAGGATTCCCTCTAAAGCATAAATTCTTAACCTCTTTTGTTTAATGGACCTATTTAGCAACCTCCTGAAACCTACAGACTCTTTCTCAGAATAAGGTTTTTAAATGCATAAAATAAAGTACATGCGATTACAAAGAAAGCCAATAGTAATGAAAGTTATCAAAATATTAACATTATTGATCCCTAAGTTAAGAACCTCTTATAATATATTCAAAATCTCAAAAATTGTTTGTTAATCACCTATTTGATTCACCACCCCTCAAGTGAAAAAAGGAAAGGGATCTCTAATTCCAACTAATATCATTCCCTCCCTCCTACAGAATTCTGCTCTAGTAATCCCTTTATTTTCATTCATTTTCAATCTCTCCTATCACAAATCAAATTTTAAACACACACACACACACACACACTTTATACACTTTTAAAGTGCTATTTAGAGATTGGCTGTTTTTATTAATTATTACTATCACCATTATTATTACATGGGGTTCTTCCTTTTTATCTTCCTGTAGGTATGCTCAATCCTCTTAAATCCTAAAAACATATCCTTTTCTTTACTATTTCCATCTTATCTCTTTCCTCCTTTTCACTGCTTAAAAATATTAACCACAATTTACATTCAGTATCTACATGTCCATACTCTACTAAAACTAATCTCTCAAGGTTTATCAATGATATAATTTTCTCATTCAATGAATTTTTTTTTTCTTTTTTTTTTTTTTAGTTTCCCATCCTCCTTGATTCCTGACAGTTGAATACTGTTTTCCTTCTGGATATATTCTACTCCCTTAGTTTCTCAGATTCTGTTCTCTCTTGATTATCTTTTTAGAACTCTCACGTTCCTCTTTTCTCTCTGCTTTATCGTCTTCCTGATCTTTTTGAGGACTTACTTCAAAGTTATCATGAGTTCTTTTCTCAACTATTACTACAATCTTTTCCTTAAAAATTTCATTTCTTCTCTTAGTTTTAACAATCAACCCTGCATACAGATGGTTTCAAAATGTAAATATTTATACACACACCCTCATGTTAGTTCCAGACCCTTACCTCCAGTTGTTTATATAAGACAATACCACTAGACCTAGAAACTAAATCTTTCAAGAATGAAATGCTGTATTTCTTTCTAAATCTTTTCCCTCTGATTTTTATATTTCTCTCAGGAACACCATCACCAAATCAGTGATGGCTAAAACTTTGGTTCTTCCTTTTGCCTCACTTCTCGTTGATAATGTAAGGCTGACTGCATCAAACATGGTCACAGTAGAATTGCTAGATGAGATGGCATCTCAAAGGAAATACAAAGAATGGGAAATCAATCCTGGGGAAATTAAAATTCTAGCTAGTGTACTCAGTAAGTTTTGGGAAATACAGAAATGCAATAAATAACCTTGAGTCTAGCTCCCCTCCACACTGAAAAGGAAGCTCAAAAGTTTATTAGATTTTTCAAGTACTACAGTACCCACATTCTCCACTTAGGTATTTTCATGGCATCCATGTATCAAAGTAACAATTATCTTATCTCTTTATAACAACACTTTTTTAATACTTTACTGTTGATAGCTGTGAATGGTAACAATCCATTAGAAATATGTTGTGGGATAATGGAGTAAAGTATTGATATGAACAAATTTTTTGTCAGACTGCTTTGCAATTTCCCTACAGTTTTGTCAAATAAATTCTTTCCCAAGAAATAGTTTTCCAGTTCATTAGTGTATTTACTGAATTCTACAGTTTCTGATCCTTCGTCGTCTAGCCTATTGCACCCATCTACCCTTATTTTTACCAACACGCAAGGTCAATATGGTCTCAGTCACTTACTAGTTGTGGGTAAAAACACTTAATTTCCCATCTGCCTCAGTCTTCTGGGAAACATATAAAAACAAAGCACATCTCCCAGGATTTGAGAAACAAATGAGGTAACATATGTAAAACATGCTGCATGGGGGCGGAGCCAAGATGGGGAACTGCGGACAGCTTTCTCTGTGAACTCCCTGGACATTCCCTCAAACCCAGACAAAGTAAGCCTTCCAACTGGTTTCTAAGTGAGAGCACCTCCAAGCATTTGGACTACAACGCACTTCTATCAAAGATCTACCTTGAAAGAACTCCGGAGAAGGTTAGCCTCAGGGGAAATCGGCCGCTGGTCGCAATCAGACTCCAGCCGGGGTGGAAGTCAGGGCTGCGATAGAGGGGCCGATTTTGGGCACCCAGGAAGCCCCTGGGAGACGCCTGGGCCACTTTGCTCTGCTTGCGGGCAGGTGCTTTGGCAGATCTCCCTCTGGAAAAGGGTGGATCGAGACCAGCTGAAAACGTGGTCCTAGTGCGAATCTAGCCCGACCAGCCTCAGACCAGAAGTCAACTCGGCAAACTGCCCCAGGGCAAATACAAATCTTTGCAGTTTTCTCTGGTTTTGACCAATATCCCAACTTTAAATCATGAGCAAGAAGCAGAAAAGAGCTCTCACCATAGAAAGCTTTTACGCAGAAAAAATAGAACAGTCCCCAGATCCTGACATTATGAAAACAATCCCAGATGAAGCCACAAAGGCAGACTTAAGTTGATCTCCCTTTCAGAAGGCTTACCTGGATGATTGCATTGAGAATCTCAAAAGAGAGCTAGAAGAAGAATGGGGAAATAAATTGAGATCAGGGCAACAGAAATATCAAAAACTGGAAAATAGGACTGGTGAATTGGAAAAAGAAAACAGTTCACTGAAAAACAAAATTGGTGAATTGGAAAGAATCACCAATTCACTGGAAAATAAAAATGGTGAACTGAAAATCAAAATTGGTGAATTGGAAAAAGACAACAATTCACTGAAAAACAAAACTGGTGAACTGGAAAAAGACAACAATTCACTGAAAAATAAAACTGGCAAAATGGAAAAAGAATGCATTGAATCCAGAAATTCAATTGGCCAGCTACAAAAGGAGCTAAAAAAGATAACTGAAGGAAATAATACTTTAAAAATTAAAATTGAACAAACAGAAGTAAATGACTCAAAAAGACTTCAAGAATCAGTTAAACAAAAACAAAAAAAATGAAAAAATAGAAGAAAATATGAAATATCTCCTAGGAAAAACAACTGACTTGGAAAACAGATCCAGGAGAGACAATTTAAGGATTATCGGACTCCCTGAAAGCCACGATGAAAAAAAGAACCTGGATGCTATCTTCCAGGAAATCACGCAAGAGAATTGCCCTGTTTTAGAATCAGAAGGCAAAATTGGCATTGAAAGAATTCACCGATCACCTCCAGAAAGAGACCCCAAAATTAAAACCCCAAGGAATATCGTGGCCAAATTTCAGGACTATCGCACCAAGGAAAAGATATTGCAAGCAGCTAGAAAGAAACAGTTCAAATACCGAGGAACTGTCATTAGAATTACACAGAGTCTGTCAGCTTCCACATTGAAGGATCGAAGGGCCTGGAACCAGATATTCCAAAAGGCAAAAGAACTTGGATTACAGCCAAGAATAAGTTATCCAGCTAGAATGAGCATCATCTTCCAGGGAAGAAGATGGTCATTCAATGATACAGGAGAATTTCACCTATTTCTAATGAAAAGACCTGATCTGAACAAAAAATTTGACTTCCAAATAGAGAACTCAAGAGAAACATAAAAAGGTAAAAAGGAAATCTCTTGAGAACTATATTCCTACTATAGGTATCCTTTAAAGAATGGCAGTATAATTTGATTTTTCTTTGATAATAATGGAAAAGAAAATAGAGGTGGAAGGGATACCATACTGAAAAAGAAAAAGGGGGGAGGGGGGAAAAGGAGGCAAAATAAAGTAAAAATAAAGGAGGTAAAATAAGGCAAAATCTCATAAAGAGACATAGAAGATCTAATATAATTGAGGGAAAGAAGGGAGGGTGATGAGTATTGTGTAAACCTTACTCTCATTAGATTGGACTCTAAGAGAGTATATCAGACACATTTGGCTTCAAAGAAAGCACTGACCCTCCTTGTGGGAAGGTAGGAGGGAGGGGAGAAAAGGAAAGGGATAAACTAATAGAAGGATTAGGGGAAAGGTATAAAGGGGAGGGAGGGACTCTAAAGGGAGGAGGATTATTGGTGGGAGGTGGTCATCAAGAGCAAAGTACTGGGGAGGGGGGAAGGGAGAGAGGGGAAAGGGAAGAGAAAATCATAACTCTGGGTAAATAAGATGGCAGGGAATACAGATATAGTTATTTTAACTGTGAATGTGAATGGGATGAACTCTCCCATAAAACGGAAGCAGGTAGCAGACTGGATTAAAAGCCAGAATCCTACAATATGTTGTTTACAAGAAACACATCTAAAACATAGAGATACATACAGAGTGAAGGTAAAGGGCTGGAGCAGAACCTTCTATGCTTCAGGTGAACAAAGAAAGGCAGGGGTAGCAATCCTTATCTCAGATCAAGTAAAAACAAAAATAGATCTAATTAAAAGAGATAAGGAAGGAAACTACATTTTACTAAAGGGTTCCATAGACAATGAAGCAGTATCAATACTTAACATATATGCACCAAATGGTATAGCATCCAAATTCCTAGAGGAGAAGTTAAGAGAGATGCAAGGAGAAATAGACAGTAATACTATACTAGTGGGAGATCTCAACCTTGCTCTCTCAGAATTAGATAAATCAAATTCCAAAATAAATAAGAAAGAAGTTAGGGAGGTTAACAAAAGGCTAGAAAATTTAGGTATGATAGATCTCTGGAGGAAATTGTATGGTGATAGAAGGGAGTATACTTTTTTCTCAGGGGTTCATGGAACTTATACAAAAATTGATCATGTGTTAGGGCATAAAAACCTCAAAATCAAATGCAGAAAAGCAGAAATAGTAAATGCATCCTTCTCAGATCATGATGCAATAAAACTCACATGTAATATAAGGCCAGGAGAAAATAGACCACAAGTTATTTGGAAATTAAATAATCTAATCCTGAAGAACGAATGGGTGAAAGAGCAAATTATAGACACAATCGAAAATTTCATCCAGGAGAATGACAACAATGAGACAACATACCAAAATTTGTGGGACACGGCTAAAGCAGTTATAAGGGGTAATTTTATATCTCTAGATGCTTACTTGCGTAAAACAGAGAAAGAGAAGATTAATGAACTGGGCTTACAATTAAAAAAGCTAGAAAAAGACCAAATCAAAAACCCTCAATTAAATACCAAATTGGAAATTCTGAAAATTAAAGGGGAGATCAATAAAATTGAAAATAAGAAAACTATTGAATTAATAAATAAAAGTAAGAGTTGGTTTTATGAAAAAACCAACAAAATAGATAAGCCTTTAGTTAACTTGATTAGAAAAAGGAAAGAGGAAAATCAAATTATTAGTCTCAAAAATGATAAGGGAGAACTTTCCTCCAATGAAGAGGAAATTAGAGTAATAATTAGGAGTTTCTTTGCCCAACTTTATGCCAATAAATTTGATAATGTAAATGAAATGGAGGATTATCTACAAAAATATAGATTGCCCAGATTAACAGAAAAGGAAATAAATTATTTAAATAGCCCCATTTCGGAAAAAGAAATAGAGCAAGCTATTAATCAACTCCCTAAGAAAAAATCTCCAGGGCCAGATGGATTTACATGTGAATTTTACCAAACATTCAAAGAACAATTAATCCCAATACTATATAAACTATTTGAAAAAATAGGGAAAGAAGGTGTACTACCAAATTCCTTCTATGACACAGATATGGTGCTGATAGCTAAACCAGGTAGGGAGAAAACTGAGAAAGAAAACTATAGACCCATTTCCCTAATGAATATTGATGCAAAAATTTTAAATAAGATTTTAGCAACAAGATTACAGAAAGTCATCCCCAGGATAATATATCATGACCAAGTAGGATTTATACCAGGAATGCAGGGCTGGTTCAATATTAGGAAAACAATTAGCATGATCAATTATATCAATAACCAAATTAATAAAAACCATATGATTATCTCCATAGATGCAGAAAAAGCCTTTGATAAAATCCAACACCCATTCCTATTAAAAACACTGGAGAGTATAGGAATAAATGGGCTTTTCCTTAAAATGATTAGTAGTATCTACTTAAAACCTTCAGCAAGCATCATATGTAATGGAGTCAAACTAGAACCATTCCCAATAAGATCAGGAGTGAAACAAGGCTGCCCACTGTCACCATTATTATTTAATATTGTCTTAGAAATGTTAGCTTTGGCAGTAAGAGAAGAAAAAGAGATTAAAGGAATTAGAGTAGGTAACGAGGAAACCAAATTATCACTCTTTGCAGATGACATGATGATATACGTAGAGAACCCTAAAGACTCAACTAAAAAACTACTAGAAACAATTCACAACTTTAGCAAAGTTGCAGGATACAAAATAAATACACATAAATCATCAGCATTTTTATATATTACCAATAAAGTTCAGCAGCAAGAGATACAAAAAGAAATTCCATTCAAAATAACTGTTGATAGTATAAAATATTTGGGAATTTATCTGCCAAGAGATAGTCAGGAACTATATGAACTAAACTACAAAACACTTTCCACACAAATCAAATCAGACCTAGTCAATTGGAAAAACTTAAAATGCTCATGGGTAGGCCGAGCTAATATAATAAAAATGACAATACTACCCAAACAAATTTACTTGTTTAGTGCCATACCAATCAAACTCCCAAGAAATTATCTTACAGATCTAGAAAAAATAGTAGCAAAGTTCATTTGGAAAAACAAAAGGTCAAGAATTTCAAGGGGATTAATGAAAAAAAAGGCTGACAATGGTGGACTTGCTGTACCAGATCTAAAACTATATTATAAAGCAGCGGTCATCAAAACCATATGGTACTGGCTAAGAAATAGAGTAGTCGATCAGTGGAATAGGATAGAATCACAAGACAAACTAGGCAATAACTATAGCAATTTGGTTTTTGATAAACCCAAAGACCCCAGCTTTTGGGATAAGTATTCACTATTTGACAAAAACTGCTGGGAAAACTGGAAACTAGTGTGGAAGAAATTAGGGCTTGACCCACATCTAACACCACATACCAAGATAAGATCTAAATGGGTTCATGATCTGTATATAAAGAGTGATACTATAAGTAAATTAGAGGAATGTAATATAGTTTACCTGTCAGACCTTTGGAGATGGAATAAATTTATGTCCAAAGAAGAACTAGAACTCTTAATTGAAAACCAGATAGATAACTTTGACTATATTAAGTTAAAAAGTTTTTGTACAAACAAAATCAATGCAGACAAGATTAGGAGGGAAGTAATAAATTGGGAAATCATCTTTACATTCAAGGGTTCTGATAAAGGTCTCATCTCTAAAATATATAGAGAATTGTCTCATATTTATAAAAATTCAAGCCATTCTCCAATCAATAAATGGTCAAAGGATATGAACAGACAATTTTCAGAGGATGAAATTAAAACTATTTATAGTCATATGAAAAGGTGCTCCAAATCACTGTTGATCAGAGAAATGCAAATCAAGACAACCCTGAGATACCACTTCACACCTGTCAGATTGGCTAAAATGACAGGAAAAGTTAATGATGAATGTTGGAGGGGTTGTGGGAGGGCTGGGACACTGATGCATTGTTGGTGGAGCTGTGAACGGATACAGCCATTCTGGAGAACAATTTGGAGCTATGCTCAAAAAGTTATCAAACTGTGCATACCCTTTGACCCAGCAGCATTTCTATTGGGCTTATATCCCAAAGAAATCATAAAGGAAGGAAAAGGCCCCACATGTGCAAGAATGTTTGTGGCAGCCCTTTTTGTAGTGGCTAGAAACTGGAAATTGAAAAGATGCCCATCAATTGGAGAATGGATGAATAAGTTATGGTATATGAATATTATGGAATATTATTGTTCTGTAAGAAATGACCAGCAAGATGATTTCAGAGAGGCCTGGAGAGACTTACATGAACTGATGCTGAGTGAAATGAGCAGAACCAGGAGATCATTACACACGGCAACAACAGTACTATATGACGATTAATTCTGATGGACATGGCTCTCTTCAACAATATGTTTCAAACCACCTCCAATTGTTCACTGAAGAAAGCCATATACACCCAGAGAGAGGGATGCGAAATGTGGACCACAACATAACATTCTCATACTCCTTGATTGATGTTTGCTTACATTGTGTTTCCTTTATCTGATATATCGTTTGTGTAGATAAGATTTTTCTTGCACAACAATGATAAGTTTGGAAATAGTTATACTTATATTCGATTTGCCAATATTTTAACATAATTAACATGTAGTGGATATCCTGCCATCTAGGGGAGGGGTGGGGAAGTTGGGGGGAAAATTTGTAACGGAAAGCTATGTAAGGGTTATTGTTGAAGAATTACCCACACATATGTTATGCAAATAAAATAAAAATTAAAAAAAAAACATGCTGCAAATCTTAAAAATATGTATTTCCAAGTTATAATCACCATCATTATTTCATAGTCATCATTATTAAACTATCACCAGATGGTTTTGATGACTATTATTTTCTTATACAAATTGAGGTCTGGAAGAGCTATTCTTCCTTAATTGTTACTTTTTTTTTTTTCATTATTTCCATTGATGTTCTAGATCTTTCTCCAAATAAATTTTAATATTTTATCTAGCTTTGTAAAGTATCCCTTTGATCATCTGATTGCTACAGTATTAAAATAACCACTAATTAATATAACAAATTTGGTAGCATCATTTTATTAAATTGTATTTATTATATTTATTGTATCATATTATCATTTTTATCATATGGGCAAATTTATAGCTCTCAACACAGAATATGACCCCAACTATTTTAAGTTGTTTTTTATTTCTTCAACAAGCACTTTGTAACTGAATTTATTCAAAATATTCACTAATGATATTGACCTAGAATCTTTGGTTTTATTCTTCCCTGGTCAGTATTAAGACTACTTATCTCATAAAAGGAGTCTGGTAAGGTATTTGTTTTCTCAGTTTTTGAGAATGACTTGTATGATATTGGTACTAATTGTTCTTTTAAAAGTTTGATAGAATTCTATGAATTCAGGACAGGGAGTTTTTTCTGCTCCCTTTCATAGTTCCTTTTCAGCTAGTTCTATGTCTTTTTCTGAGACTGTATTCTTTAAGATCTCTATCTACTCTTCTATTAGTTTGGATTTACATTTTTTAATGTATTTCTTCATTTCTTTTGTGTTCTCAATTTTGGTAGCATAACTGCATAGATTTTCATCAATATTTTTTATTCTAACTGGTTCTGATTCTCTCCTCTCTTTTTAATAAAATTGGCTAACAATCAATTTTATAAGTGTTTTTAAATAATCAGCCCTTAGTTTTTTGCCATTTCTGTAGGGCTTTCTGTTTCCAATTTATTTCTCCTCAAATTTTCAATATCTCCTCTTTTGTAATTGTTTGCTGGTTTTCTGATCCTTTTAAGTGAATTTTTAATTCTCTCCTTTTCCAGTTTTTAATGTATTCTTTCAATAAATATTGTTTTCTGTATTGAAATGTTCTGAACAGTTTTCTTGCACTATGGTGCTCAGATTTTTTGACGCGTTCTAGAAGACTTTTAGACCTTAAAATGTCTCTCTACAAGTAGTCATTTTGAGATCTTGTGTAGAGATCACTTTTTAAGGGCTAGTGTTTTTCCTTTTTTTTTCTTTGGACTGCCTTTCATTTTTGTGTATTTGCATTCCTAAATATTTGCTTTCTCTTTTGTTTCTTTGGTGAAGACACTATGGATTCAAGTTTTTCTGTCTTATTAATTCTATACTGCAGACCACAAATCCTGCTTTCACAAACTTTTCGGTCTCTCTCAAAACATGTGTAATATCCTGCTGTGATTCCATGCTCTCTTGGGAATTTTCTCTGCCTCATTTATTTATTTATTTAGTCTCACAATTCATAGATGTTTAGACTCATTTTGCTGATCTGGAGGCCATTATAAACAGCTATTAACACTATTAGTTTATCTCATTGTGGTGAAGGTCATTAAGTTTTCTTCCTGAGATGTACATGGATCTCAATCCTTTTTTCCTTATGTTCACTTATCTTTCGCTCCTTGACTAATTCCAAGAAACTTTGGAGGGGACAATGGAATTGGTCATAGTTAGATATTAAATCCTTTTTCATCAGGCCTGGTGGATTCTAGAGACACACACGTACATCTTGCCCTACCTCACATATGTATCTAGAAGAGCAAGAACTACAGGGTGCCAGAGTCTGATACCTGACTAATTCAATTATCTGAATTATCCCTTCCTCATTTTTTTACCTACTCTTTTTTCCATTTCAATCATAGTTATTATGAAATAATTTTAAAATTAGTGATTAAGTTCAATTTTTGAAACTAAATTTTAAAACCTCAAATATTTATTGGACATCTACTGTGTGTCCTGCATTACATAAAAACTGCTATGGATGCAAAGAAAAGAAAATCTTAACTTGAAGAAAATAATAGGGGAGAGAACATGTAAATAACTAGACACATACAAAGAAGTGCTCCTTAAGGAAAAAAGAATTTAAATACAGACGGTCCTCGCTTAAGTGAAAGGGTATCAGTACTACCCTTTCTTTCACAGAGCTCTGTGTGGCTTTTCTCTGTATCTGGTTAAGGGAAAGAAGAAACCACTTGAATTTAAAAATGCAAATTTACAAGCTAGTGGTATCTGAGCTGGAAGAATATTCAGTGCTCATGACTATTAAGTGCTAATATAATAAAAGGAATAATGCTACCAAAGTCAACTTATTTAATTAAAAAAAAAAAAAGTACTTCCAGACTTCAAATCAAAAAACAGCAATCATCAAATCCATCTGGCATTGGTTAAAAAAAAAAACACAGAAGTAAATCACTAGAACAGAATAGGCAAGGGAGAATCAGAAACCATGAAATTCAATATTCCTTTATTTGAAAAACTATTACTTGGAACTTTCTTTTTGAGAAGGATTACTGGAGAAACTGAAAAGCAACCTGATAAAAAATATGTTTAGACTGACACTTTACACCACCATACATAAAAAATTCAAAATAAATACATGACCTGAATAATAAAAATCATAAAACAATTTAAAAGAGGTTATATATCATTCACAACTATGGGTAGGAAATGTGTTCTTAACCAAAAAAGGAGTGATGGTAAACAAAAAAAAAAATTAGATATCTTTGAAAATAAGGAACTAAAAAAGTTTTTGCACAAATAAATGCAGTACCTAGAAAAAGCAAAAAATAGTCAAATGGGGGGAGATATCAAATTTCAGAAAAAAGGTTTTGAATCTAAGATATTTAGATAAATGACATTTATATGAGGCCAAAAGTTATTCTTCAATAGATAAGGGATCAATATACACAGTTCTCAAAAGAAGAATTGCAACCTATTAAAAACTACATAAAAAATAATCTAAAATATAAATAATAAACCAAATACAAATGTACAAACAAATCTTGGGCCTTAATTTATGGAAAAAATAACAAAGGAGGGGAACAATCAATGTTGGAGCAGCTGTAGCAAGAGAGGCATACCAGTGCATAGCTGGTGAAGCTATAAATCAATAGAAATCTTTTCGAAAGCAATACAGAATTTTGCAAAGAAAGTAACTAAAATGTTCACATTTTATTCCACTACTAGGCTTAAATCCCAAGAAAATGATCACCAACAAAAATTAAGTACACATATGTAACAAAATATAAGGTAATAAAGAATTAAAAATATAGTAAATATCTACACCAAATGAAGAATGGCTCAACAAATTGTGGCACATGATTATAACATAGAGACATATGAAAACTTTTCCAATGAAGTAGAGCCAAAAAAATTATATACACAAGGACTACAACAATGTAAATGAAAGCACCACAAAATATTCAAAACTGAATGCTGCAAAATTATAAAGAAGAAACATGGCACGAAAGTACAGATATGAGAAGACAACTCTGCTCTGCTCCTTTGCAGAGATGGAAGATGAACAAAGGTAGTATAATGAACATATTTTCCTATCTTTTCAACATTATGATCATTTTTGCTGATTTTTCCTCTCTTTTTACTTCCTTAAAAATATTTTACATATCATAGTACTCTAAGACAGAGAAGAGATGAATAGGGGGGAAATTTTTAGTGATATAAGTTGAAACAAAAGATAATAAAAAAAAATTTATTTGAAAAAAAGTGAATGCTATAAAATTACAAAAGATCAAATATGACCCCAAAAAAGAGATATGGAAGAATATCTCTCTTCATTCCCTTTCAGGGATGAGATGTTAAGATTTCTCCAATGTAACAGTTTTGCTGACTTTTTTCCCCCACTTCTTTTGCTTGATTTGTTTTTAAAATATTCTTTGGTGTATGAGATAGTGCTTTGAAAATGAAAAAAAAAACAAAAAAAAAACTAAGGGACATAGGGGGAGTTTAAGCAATGTAAAAATAAAAGATTTCAATAAAATTTCAAAAAAAGAATTCAAAAAAATAAAAAGATTCCTACACATATATGGAATAGATAGAAGACAGAAACAGTTGGGGATAATCAGGACAGGTTGCTTACAAAAGGTAGGAACTGCATAACATGATTAATATGGAAACATTTTGCATGACTACCATGTGTAACATCAAATTTCTTGTCTTCCCAATAAGAGATCCAGGAGGAAGGGAGAGAGTGTAGAATGCAATTTTTTTTTTTTAAAATGAATGTTAAAAATTGTTTGGAATTGGAGAAAAATAAAATACTAAAACAAATTTTTTTTAAAAAAGGGAGAAAAAAGGTGGGAATTGAATGGAGTCTTGAAGGCAGCCAAGAGACATATATGAAAGAAAGCACAAGAAACAGCTAGTGCAAAAATACAGACATAGGAGACAGTGAAAAAGGGAATGCAAAGGTAATGTGTGGAGAGAAGTAAAGCGTAAGGTTTCGATAGTGCCAGATTTTGAAGAGCTTCAAAAGTCAAACAGAAGATTGTGGTTTTTGAGCCTTATGGCAGGGCTACTTACAAGGAATGGAAACCATGCTCAAGACTTGACTGGCTCAAATTTGGAACTATGCTCAAAAAGTTATCAAACTGTGCATACCCTTTGACCCAGCAGTGTTTCTATTGGGCCTATATCCCAAAGAAATAACAGGAAGGAAAGGGCCCCACATGTGCAAGAATGTTTGTGGCAGCCCTTTTTGTAGTGGCGAGAAACTGGAAACTGAATGGATGCCCATCAATTGGAGAATGGCTGAATAAATTATGGTATATGAATGTCATGGAATATTATTGTTCTATAAGAAACGACCAGCAGGACGATTTCAGAGAGGCCTGGAGAGACTTGCATGAACTGATGCTGAGCAAAGTGAGCAGAACCAGATCATTGTACACGACAACAATACTATATGATGATCAATTTTGATGGACATGGCTCTCTTCAACAATGAAATGTTTCAAACCAGGCCATATACACCCAGAGAAAGGGATGTGAAATGTGGACCACAACATAACATTTTCATGATCTCTACTGATGTTTGCTTGCATTGTGTTTCCTTTCTCTGATTTTCTTTTCTTGTAGATACGATTTTTCTCGCACAAAAATGATGTGTGGAAATATGTATACATATATTCGATTTGTCAAGTATTTTAACATAACTAACATGCAGTGGAAATCCTGCCATCTAGGGAAGGGGAGGAGACTGGGGGGGGGGAATTTGTAACAGAAAGCTTTATATGGGTTAATTTTATTTTTATTAATACTTTTTATTTGCAAAACATATGTATGGGTAATTCCTAAACATTAACCCTTACAAAGTTTTGTTACAAATTTCCCCCCCCTACTCCCCACCCCTCCACTAGATGGCAGGATATCCACTACATGATAATTATGTTAGAATACTTAAGAAATCAAATATATGTATAGTTATTGCATCATTTTTTTGTGCAGGAGAAATCATATCTACAAGAAAGAATAATCTGATAAAGGAAATACAATGCAAGCAAACCTCAATAGAGAACATGAAAATGTTATGTTGTGGTCCACATTTCACATCCCTCTCTCTGGGTGTATATGGCCTTCTTCACTGAACAATTGGAATTGGTTTGAAGCATTTCATTGTTGAAGAGAATCATGTCCATTAGAACTGATCCTCATATAGTATTGATGGGCATCCATTCAGTTTCCAGTTTCTAGCCACCACAAAAAGAGCTGCCACAAACATTCTTGCACATGTAAGGCCCTTTCCTGTAAGGGTTAATGTTGAAGAATTACCCATGCATATGTTTTGCAAATAAAAAGTTTTAATTAAAAAAAAAAAAACCTTAATTGGCTCAGCTGAAAGATTCAAGACTGTTCAAGAGAATCCCTAGATTCCTGAATACAAAACAACCACAAGAAACTGCAGGCATTTTTTGATGTTTGGCTGGTAGAAAAATAATTGGCAAAGATTCTTTACAAAATCTACACGTTATCTTCAATGCCTATCTTTAAAAAAAAACAAAAAACTATCAATCCATTTCTATGATAAAGATTTCAATCTTTAATTGAAAGAATTATGAGTGTCTCATTTGATTCTACTTGTTCTTACCTTTCTAGGGTCCTCTCAACTGTCCTGGGGTCTCTTCTCTGTTCCATCCATATAATCTCTCTTGGTGATCTCATTTCATTAGTTCCATGGATTTAATTTTCATTTCTATGCAGATGTTTCTCAGATCTATATATCCATCCTGAATCTTTCTCCTGAGCTAATCTCTCCATCATCATCTGATTACTGGACCTCTTGAATTATTAATTCTACAAAGGACTACCAAATGACTGGCCTTAGTCAAGCTCAATTCAATAATCTTGTAAGTACGAGGGAACTAATAAAGATGACTGCATAGATGGTCACATGGTTAAACTGATGCTTCAGAACATTAATTTAGCAGCTGAATGATTGGAATACTTCCCATTCTCCCCTTCTTTTCAGCCTTTTTGTGTGTGTTCTTCTTCCATTAGAGTTAGCTCCTTGAGGGAAGCAACTGTCTTTTTGTTTTTCTTTGTAGTTTAAGATTGAACTTGGCACAAATCAAGTGTTTGATAAATGTTTACTAACTGACAGTAGAATCCATGATTTATAAAAAACATACTTGAAACACAATTCATATAGAGTTAAAATGAGGGACTAAAAATGAATCTGTTATATATGTGAATCTAAAAAAACAGGGATAGCATTTATGATCTCAGACATGCCAAGATTGAAGAGAGACATAATTAAAAAGGAAACAACATTATGCTTAAAGCTAACCAAAATAATAATTCATAAACACTTAATAACATATATAAGCACCAAATTGCATAGTAAAGAAATCCTTAAAGAAAAAAATTACCAAGTTGCATAGAATAAACCACAAAACTATAATAGTTGGAGAAATCCAAAAAAACAAAAATTAAGCAAGAAAAAAGCTCAAGGACTGCAGATAACTTACATACAACTTATCTTCAGTAATCACTACATAAAGTATAAGAATATTTAAGAAATATAAGAATATATAAATACATATAGTGATTACTATATATAAATAAAAAGGAATATACATTTCTCAACTATGCAAAGCACTTTTACAAACCTGACCATGTTCAAGGAAATGAAATCATCATAAACAAATACAGAAAAGCAAAAGCAGAAATAATAAACACATAGGCTAACAACACAATAAAAACTGTAATCAATAGAGTCTATGAAGAATTCAAACTTTAGGGCAGACTAAATAATTTAATCTTAAAGAATCAGTGGATCAAAGAACAAATTGTAGAAACAATTGATAACTTTATCAAAGAAAATTGCAATGAGAACAGTGGAAGCAGCTCAAGAAGATGGGAAAATTTATGTCTCTAAACTCATTCACAAAAGTGAAAAAAATAGGTCAAGTGGGTATCAAATATAAAAGCAATAAAAGCCTGCAGATCAAAGAAGATAACACAATTTTTAAAAAACTGCATAGAAGATTCTGGGAAGATGGCAGAATAGATCAGAAACTTTCAAGATCTCCATATTTCCCTCACAAACTTGCATGTCAGGGCCAACACAGACTGGTGAAAGATCATGAGGACTTGGGGCAGAACAAGGGTCCCATGTGAAGTACAAACACACCTGCAGGCTAGTTACACACAAAACACCAAGTAGAGAGACCAGGGCTAGCTGAGTTTGGCTGGAGCCTCAGCAGAAACTATAGAAACTCACCTCCAGGGCAGCTTGTGGAGTTGAGGGTCTGAGCCCAGGAAGACTGAAGGAACCTCTGCTGATATGGAAGACTAGGCCCAGCTATGCTGCAAAAATATGGCCCTGCCCAAGAAAGAACTAGCACATTCAGTGAGTACAAAAGCAGTGGGGCAGGGATATTGCCAGTTGTAGCACTTATAGGAGGGAGGAGTTCTTGCTTTGGGGTTCTAGGTCATAGGGGAGAGCTAAAGTGAAGCTAGAGGGATTATCCTTTCACCAAAGAATTACAGTACTTACCCTAATACTCCTAATTTTAAAAAATATATATATGAACTGGGAAAGACAAAAGAACTCAAAAGAATAGGGAAGATTGGGGTTTATCTTCTACGCCAAGAATAGCTTCCTACCCAGAGACAATTTATTGAAGAACTCAAAAGAGAATTTAAAAATCATGTCATATAATTTACCATATTTAGCATGTATTAGACTACCCGTCATCTAGAGGTGGGGGTGGGGGAAAGAAGGGGAAAAGCTTGGAACAAAAAAATTTTTTTTTTTTTTGCAAAGATCAATGTAGAAAAATCACTCATATGTTTTGTAAATAAAAAGCTTTTAATTTAAAAAAAATTTAAAAATCAAATGAGAGTCATTGAGGAAAAACTAAAATTAAATAAAAACCATCCAAGAAAAAAAAATTAACCAAGTAGAAGAAACAGAGTCTCAAAGATGAAAATAACTCTTCGAAAATTAAAATTGGGCAAGAGAAAGCCAGTCAAGTTAGAAGAGACCAAAGGGGGGGAAAAAAAATTGAACAGAATGTGAAACATTGAAAAAAAACAACAGATCTGGAGAATACATCAAGAAGAGAAACTATAAGAAAAACTGGACTACTAAAAGTTGTGACAAAAAAAAAAAAACCCTTCATACAATCTTACATTAGCAAGAAATCATTCAAAAAAAAAAAAAAATTTATCCTGAAGTTATAGAACATGAAAGAAAGTAAAAATAGAAAAAATCCACTAATCACTATCTCAAAGAAATCCTTTGTGGAAAACACAGGAATACTACTGCAAAATTTCAAAACCCCCAGATCAAAGAGTAAATTCTGCAAGAAACAAGGAAAAAACAATTCAAATATACTGAAGCTACATTTAGCCAGCTACAATAAAAGAACACAGGTCCTGGAATCATATATAGTAACAAACATAAGAACTAGGCCTAAGGCCAAAAATATATCCAGCAAAATCATCCATAATGTAAAATGGAAGAGAAAAAAAAAAGGCCATTCAACAAACTTGCAGATTTTCAGGACTTTCTTTTCAACCAAACCCGAACTGAATAAAAAATTCAACATATAAAAATTAACATCAAAGATCAATTTCAACACTGGCAAATTGTTTTGTGTTTTTCATACCCTATGCCCTATGTTTAAGATTGACATTAGCAATTGGGTAGATCAAAAAAAAGACTGGAGCAGAGTTGGGTAGGTTCTAAAAAGGAGAAAAAAAAAACAAAGCAAAACCTAGAAAAAGGTAAAAATAGCAATTATGTTATACAAATGATGTACAGAAGAATAGACACAGAGGCATTGAGGGGGTAGGAGGGTTCATAATTCTGAAAATCTACTTATATCACAAATGAGTTAAATAGGAAACACTGTATATATATCCATCAAGGATATATAGCACCCTCCAAAATCTATAAAGAAATAAGAAGACGTGGGTAGAAGAAGATATGGGAAGGATCCATAGGTGGGGGGAAGTTAAATAATAGCAAGGAAAGTTGAGGAATAGATTTATAGCAGAAGAATTAGCAGGGATAGAAAAGGAGAGATAAGTCAAATTTAAAGATTTATTGTTATGTGTTTTGAATCCTCCCTGATGTTCTGTGGGGCATTTGACAATATTCTGTTTTATTTTATTTTGTTTTTCCCTTTTTTTTTTTTAAATTTTTTTTCCATTCTTTTTTTAATAATATAAAATTCTAAAACTGCATACATAATAGAAACAGTTTTTTAATAGACAAATTATTAAACTGATCCCAAAAAAACAAAATGGCTTTTAATTACAAGAAAAAAGATATTATGAAAAATCATTTTCCCCAATTCCATGCCAATAACTTAAATAAGCAAATATTTACAAAAATATATAAACATTTTAATAGAATGCAAAATAGATAATTTTTAAAATTCAATAACAGAAAAAGAAACTGATGAAGTTATAGCTGAATTCCCCAAACTCCTAAAAAAAAATCATGGCTAGATAGATTTATAAAACTCCATCAAACATTCAAAAACTGAAAATTTTGCCAAAAATAAGAAAAGAAATGTCTACCATACAGCTTCTGTGAGCTAAATATATTCTTGTTACCTAAATCAGGAAGAGATAAAGTAGAGAAAGAAAGAGACAAATATCCTTAATGAATACAAATGCAAAATTACTGAATAATATGAACAAAGAAATAGCAATAGCATATTAAGTAGATTATATATTATATTTGGATTAGTTTAATATTAGGAAAATTATAAACAATTAAAAGCAAAAGATTATATCAATATTTGCAGAAAAAACTTTTGACAAAAATACAACACACCTTAAAAATATAGGAATAATTACAGGCTATTTCCTAATATGGTAAGCAAAATCTACCTAAAACCAGAAACTATCATTACCTCTAATGAAGAAACATTAAAGTTCTTTTCAATTAGATCAGAGGTAAAGCAAGAATACCTATTATTACCGTTATTTTAGATAGTACTAGAAATGCTAGTCATAACAAGACAAAAAAAGCTAAAAACTAAATATAGGGTAGGAAAAAATTATCAATTTTGAAGATAATGTTGGTTTACTTAGAGAATCCTGAATACTCAGTGAAAAATAATTGACTATTAACAAATTAAGTGATGTAGGATATTAAAAGACCCACTATCTTTAGTCTTTCTATATATTACTAAAAACAGTAAGAAAAAGAAATTCCTTTCAGAATAATTATATGGTGTAGAAAATATGAGAGAACAACTACCAAGATATACACAAGAATACTGTAGAGTCAACTATATAAGACTCTTTAGAGAAATAAAGATGGATTTAAATAACTGGAAAAATATGAATTGCTCTAGTTTGAACAGTACCAGAATAATAAAAATTGCACTACTCCTATTTACTTACACATTCTGTAGCATGCCAATCCAAGTACCAAAGAATTACCATACTGAACTAGAGAAAGTAATAACAAAATTTATCTAGAAGAATATAAGGTGAAAAAGCTCAAGAGATATAGTGGGAGAACGCCTAGTAGTACCAGAGCACAAATTATACTATAAAGCACTAATAAGTAAAATGATGTGCTATTAAAGAAAAATTGATCAGTAGAACTAAGAAGGAACACAAGACAAAGCAGTAAAATATTCAATAAATTCAAACAAAAGACTCATTACATGACTAAAAATTGCTGAGAAATGTAGAAAAGTCTTAGTTGTAAATAACACCTCTAACAATAACTTCAAAATGGATACAAGTCCTTGACTCCTCCTAAATCCCATCATCTCAGATGAGAACAACTCACATTTTACAGGAAAAAAACTTGAGACACTCCACCATAAGCTCTCTCTTCTCTCATCTTCCATACCTTCTATTACACTCAGGCAACCTTCTGCTTACTACTTCTTCCTCCTTATTAACTTCGGTCTCACATGATAAGGTCCCAAAGCTAGGCCCTTTATGTATTCAAGCAATTCCACTTCATCCTGTTTAGAAAGACTGATTCTTCTGGCATCCTCATACTAACACTTATTTTCAGATTCTTTTCCTCTTTTACAAAGATACTCACTTTTTTCCTCATCCTGAAAAATACCCTCATTTGATCATTCCCTTAGCACTATCATTCTCTATTTCTTCTACTTTTTGTAACTATACTCAGTGAAAATGTCTGGAATAGATACCTCCACTTTCTCTCCTCTTTTTATTTTTTATTTTATTTATTTTTTTTTTTTCTGAGGCAATTAGGGTTAAGTGACTTGCCCAGGGTCACACAGCTGTTACGTGTCTGAGACCAGATTTGAACTCAGGTCCTCCTGACTTCAGGGCTGGTGCTCTATCCACTGCACCACCTAGCTGCCCCTCTCTCCTCTTTTTAACCCCTTACAATTACACTTATAGCCTTATCTTTTGCCAAAATTGGTAACTAAGGGCAATCTAAAGGTCTTTTCCTATAACCTCTTTCTTCCTGAATTCTCTATAACCGTTGGTTGATCTTTTAATGACCTTATTTTCTTCTGCCTGGGTTTTCAAGACACTACTCTCTTGATTTTCTTACCTATCTGACTGTTCCTTCTCTGTCTCCTTGGCTGGATTCCCCTCCAGATCATACCCTCTAATCTGGTTTATCACTCGGGGTTCTATATATTCATATATATGTTCTCTTCTCTTCTCCTTCAATACTACTTCATTTGGTGATTTCATCAACTCTCCATGGACTTAATTAATGCCCTTTACACTTCTGTTTAAGTCTAATTGTCAACAAACTTTTTTGTTAGACTAAGCCAAAAATTGCTTCTAACTTGTTTGCTCCAGTTAATCACAAATATTCAATATATTATACAATGACAATTAAAAGCACCCTTTTATGTTATTTATTAGTTGCTCCAAAATACAAAACAAAGCATCAAAAAAAATGTAAGCCAAATTTCATTAACCACCATGTGCAGGGGGAAAAAAATCATACAATCTGGCCCATTTTATGATTTAAAATCTAAACCATTCGTGTATTTCTTTGTATTAGGTGAAATGACATGTTTCTACTCTGTGTACTTTCCTACACTATAAGACAAAACAAGATTTTTTTTTTTAAAGATGTAACCATTAGGGGCAGTGAGGTGGCACAGTTGTTGGAGCACCAGCTCTGAAGTCAGGAGGACCTGAGTTCAAATCTGGCCTCAGACACTTAACACTTCCTAACTGTGTGACCCTGGGCAACTAAGTCACTTAACCCCAAATGATTCAGGAAAAAAAAAAAAAAAAAGATGTAATCATTAATGGCAACTGCCAACCACATGACAGGTATGACCAACACATAGTCCCTGACTAAAGGAAAAATCAATACTGCCCTGTTTTTAAGATATGGCCACTTAAAATATACACAACACAAATACATGAATTTGAAATGCTTTTTTTCAAGGTTTAGACTTTCTGGATATGCCTCAAAAGCCACTTTATTTCTGGGGGCTGCACATCAGGATTGTCTTATCTTATCCTGCCACTCTTTCCTCACTCCTTGATGATCTCTAAGAAATCTTAACCTCAGGTCCTGCGACCTGTTTGGAGTTTGTTTTTTTAATATTTTGATAAATATATTTCAAAATAATTTGCTTCCTTTATAACCCTGTGTAAAACAGTTTTGTGAGAAAGGGCCTGAGTCCATAGGTTTTACCAGATTGCCAAAGGGGTCCACGACACAAAAAAAGTTAAGAACTCTTGATCCACATACTCTGTGTTCCAGCCAAACTGGCCACCTTACTGGTGCTTGTACATGACAATCCACCTCCTAATCTCTGTGCCTCCTATAAACATAACAACAGTCTGTCTCACGTGACTGAAATGCTCTCCTATCTTGCCTCTGCCTCTTAGAAACCCTGGTTCCCTGGTAAGCACAAAACCAATGCAATCAAGGGTGGAAGACCTCTATTCCAGACCTTCCCTGATACTTGCTAAATGCTCTCTCTCCCATCTTAAAAATTATTTTGTCTATATTCATCTGCATATATGATGCATAACTACATCCCAAAAGAATGGAAGTTCCTTTAGACTAGAAACTGGTTTTTATTTTTTTTTTCTTTTATCCCCAGCACCCAGTACAATTCTTTAATGTAGTAGATACTTAATAAATGCTTGTTGATGAAGCTGAACCGAGTTGTTACAAGTAATTAAAAAGAACAACAACTCTGCTGGACATATGATAACCTTATAAACCTGAAAACACATTTTACTAATTTGGGAAACAAAAACAAAAAGAAAAAAATGCAAATGCTACAAGGGAGGAGGAGAGAGGGTAAGGAAAGAGAAGTAGGGAGGAAAAAAGAGAGAGAAGGAAAGAGGAGAAAGGGAGAAAAGAGGGAGGGGGGAGAAGAGAGAGAATGAATAACTGATCTGGGAAAAATAAACAATGTAAAAATTACTAAAGAAACTGCCACCACTCAAACAGCAATAACCATACCAATATGCCTGAAAAATTAAGGTTCAATGCACAGCCTTGCTGAGTTCCATGTGCCTTTGGTTGTGGCACACTATGCTGACAACCTGTACAATATGGGCAATAACACACATTATGCGCATTTCAGACCAAAAAACCTCATTTATACAGAGAAAGGCAGACACAACACATGTTTTAATCCCCTATAATGTAAGTTGGTTCCACACACAACCCCTACAAACTTTACTGTTTCTTACCATTGTTTTATGTTTTCACAGGTCAAATACAACAAACAACATAGTTAAACTTACACCAGCTTCTTGTCAGGTTTGAGTAGTTTATTGGAGAATTCACTGATGATTGCCAAGAAGGTTAGATTGGGAGGGAGGTAATAATCTATATCTTGACTATCTCCATGAAATGCAAAATCAATTCCTTCTCTGTTAGCAAAGATAGAAGAAAAAAAGGTAAAAACAAAAAAACCTATAAATTCCAAATTGAAAGCAAAAAAACTGCAAAGTAAAATAATAATACTTGAAGTACATACTTGTGTATCATAGCTATAGATTCCCTGGAGTTCATCTGATCCCAGCCAAATGTGAGAGAAAATCGACGAGCAAGTTCTTTAATACTGGCAAAGGAAGCGGAGGAATCAACCTGCTTTTTACGACTGTTATTGCTGCAATAGGTTGCCATGTGGTTCTGATACAACTGCAAAACACAGATATAATCAAACATTTTCCATAGAAGAAAATCCTCAAGAAAATATCAATAGTACATTGAGACCTGTAGACATTGAGGACTTTTACAGAGAATTTTAAAAGCTTAGTGTTAGAAAGTGACCTTCCACTTCTCTCTTAACTACCCAGGGAAGCATGAATCCCCTCTATGACATCACAGGTCAAGTCACCTACCAGAAAACCACTAGGTGACAGGGAATATAATATCTACAAAGCAACATTTTTGGACAGTACTAATCATTCCAAAGTAAAAGAAAGGGAATAACAAGCAAAACTCAAAGTAGGCCAAGAAGTCCTATATTCAGAGAAAGCTGAGGTGTAGAATGCAATATACCTTTTCAGACAAGGCCAATGTGGAAATGTTTTGCTTGACAACATATTTGTTTAAAAAGTTTTTAATCTTTCTTTTCCTTCAATATTGCAGAGTGAGGTAGAAGAAGAACTAGAGAAAAGGTGTTCCTCCCCCCAAAAAGGAAAAAATGAGGGAAAAAAAGGGATCATTAAACATTTGAAGAAAAGGAAAAGCTGGAGAGAGACTCACAATAAGAGTAGTTTTAAGTGTTAACATGTTGCCTGCATTATATACTTAAAACAGAAAGGTAAGCTGCACATAAGAGACTCATTAATTTATATATAATCTTTTGTATATGAATTTGCTCATTTCACTTCAAATAAAAGTTCAAAATAAAAGAAAAAACAAAAGAGAGAAGGAAGTTCAAAATGGGACAAAGACAAGCAGGACAATTTTATTACTACTGTTTAATCTATTGGGTTTTTTTTTTTAAAAAACCTAATATATGTTCATAATTTCATGTACAATCCTCATTCTATTCTTTTATAAATTTTTAAATAGTCATACTTCTTAATGTTTACCAAGTTCACTGCAAAAAAAGTGAGGGAAGGAGAGAATGTTGAGGAAGCATCATTATCTATGTTGGATATTTTTAAAAATATGAACAATGGCCCCTTTTCCCCCTCCCATTAAAGTAAATATACCATGTCATCAAGGATCCCTCAGAAATAGACAAGTTCCATTTAACTTAAAATCAGCACAGTCAAATAGGGGTCAAAGCTGAAATGATCTCTGTGTGTGATATCTAAACACAGGGTTCTGACAGACTGCTGTTTACCCTCACCTTAGCTCCTATTTCAGGGACTCAGGCCAGAATATAAAGCATCTGGCAGAATGTGAAATAGTAGCAAGGCTTCATGTATCAGTCACTCTAGGAGAAACATGTTCTGCAGCTTAAAAACAGATATGTACAAGTAGACCAGGCTACAGCAGTTGCTAAAATAGATGTCCAGTTTCTCTAAATGATAGGAGCTTAGAAGCCTGAGGTAAAGGGGTTTAAAATTACTAATGAGGTAGAAAGGTGGTGGGCAAAATGTAAGATTTCTCTTTTCTTTGCTATAACTTCAGCCTAGAATATAACAACGCTAGCCTAGCTGATAATGAGCACAAACACTGTCAGGAACTAATTGGCACCCATCAAGTGAAGACACACAACCATTGTCCTTGAATAATAAGCATTCCAAAAGACAATCTGTTCCAATAGGCACTAGTTCATCTCGGTTAAGGTTTAGAATTGCAGACTGTCAAAGAAACACCCCAAGTATGTAACTGTCTACCGCCAACATTTTGTTACCTGTCTCTGACAGAAATAATAGCAATTTACTTTGGGGACCTATGTGGCAGGCAAGTTAAAGGAAAGTAAAGAATTCCTCAGAACTTAGAAAAATACTCTTTCAAGGGTATAGGCCAAAAGAAAAAAACAAGTCATACTCTTGCCTAATGAGCACAAGAGTTGCTTAGTCCATGCCTTTTATTGAATACCAACATGTAAAGTCTGAAATCCCACACCAAACATTGCCTAATTTCACAATAGGGACATGACTATATTGTTTCATGCCTATGTTTTCCTTAATTTATTAATAATGGGGCAATATTAGAGCACTCTGTCAATCTCAAATGAATGCAACTAAGTACATACCAAGTACAGAACTACTAGATCTTTGCTTTTGAATCCAATATTTTTTTTAAAAGAAAAAAAAGCAAAAATAAGAAGAGGGGAGGGCAGTCCAGGATCATAAACATACACCACTACAGATATAGGAATCAATTTAATGATGGTGTCAATTACTCAAGACTCTGGAAAAATTCCTGTAAGAGAAGGCTCACCTCTCAGTAGTATGTAAAATCAATTTCTACTTTTATACATGAGAATTTTACAGCCAACATTTTTTTCTTACCTCCTGCAAGCAAACAATCAACGTCCTGGCACTCTCGATCCTATCATTGTGTCTTGTTCTGTTTATTGTTTCTTTAATAATATCACCAAAATCATGGTAGGTCTAATAAAAATAAAATGAAACAAAAGAACAA
Source organism: Myrmecobius fasciatus (assembly GCA_023553655.1). NCBI lineage: Eukaryota > Metazoa > Chordata > Mammalia > Dasyuromorphia > Myrmecobiidae > Myrmecobius > Myrmecobius fasciatus. The sequence goes on from JAJPUD010001359.1 coordinate 310,107, forward strand.
GATGACACCATTAAAGAAAAATATTGTCACACAAAAACATTCACAAACTAGCCACGCTAACTTCTTACCAACTTTATACCAATTAAAAGGCTTATTTAAAAAAGTAAATCTTTAGGGCAGCTGGGTGGGGCGGTAGATGGAACACCAGCCCTGAAGTCAGGAGGACCTGAGTTCAAATTTGGCCTCAGACATTTAACACTTCCTAGCTGTATGACCCTAAGCAAGTCACTTAACCCCAATTGCTTCAGAAAAAAAAAAAAAAAAAGCTAAATTTTTATCTTATCATTAGCAGATTTAAAGTGCTTTCAATTCTATGTATTCATCTTAGTGACAAAAACAACTCATACAAAACAGAATTTAAAAACCAGAGGATACAGCATATTAGCCTATATATAAGCCAGAGTAGTTAAAGGATACTACATAAGGCTATAATTTATAATCAGCAACCACCATATAAGATTCAAGGACTTAGTCTTGGTCTCTTTAAGAAATTAGGATCATTAACAAAACTGGAATTTAAATTAGTTTCTTTCCAACAAGCCCTGGGCAAATGGCTAAGGATTAAGCAAGTCAAAAAGATTCAATTATCCTCAAATTGGAAAAATAAATCTTTAGGTAAGAGAAGTTGGGATTACATAAACAAGATAATTTGGAATAAAACATGCCCAGCGGTTAGGCAAAGATCATATCCAATAATGTTACCCAGGCATTTTATATATGGCCTCAGTCCACTGAAAAATTAACAAATGTCAAAAGCAAAGCATATCTTGAATTCAATTTATAGTGGAGAATCACAATGACCTGCATATAGTGCTTGTAGATTTCAACTGCTGTCATCATTTCCACCACGTTATAAGCAATCAGTTTACAATATTCAGCCAGAATAATCCGCTTTCTGTATATGGAATCCAATCTATGAGCTTCCTCTCTATTCACCTCTTCAGGCAAATCTAGGAAAAGAATTCAATTTGTTCTCTTGATATATAACTTGCTATCCACTTATACTGTATAAATGTGAGCAAATTAAACTACCAACACATTCAATCTACCCATATCTCTTCCCCTGCCCCCAACACAATAGTTCCTATTCAATAGATACTAAAGAATGTTTCTGTAACATTTTCATGAGGACTGGGCCTGTACACCAAATAAGTCTAAGTCTCAAATGCAGAAATGATTCCACAACCTTTACAACACTTGATTCAATACTTAAGCAACATCTTGAAGTTGTTCAATGCTTTTGGACAGTGACAAAATTATAAAATGAAAATTCCATTGTCAATCAAAATTCTCTGCATTTTATCAATAGCAGAAGGAGGAAAAGAAACTACAAAATAGTGAATATTGGTCTAAATTGAAAGGAAAAGAGGAAAGGAGAGGAATTTAACACTGATCTCTTTTCATCAAATCAATACTTAAGAGTCAGACCCAACCCATTAAAAACAGAAAAACCCTAAATGACAGCGAAATAAATTCAAATTTCCTTAGAAAAAGATTTCAACAAATTCCAAAAGAATAATATCAAATATCAGACAAGAATGCTAGTATTTTAAAAGATAACAGTAGGATGTTACTAGTTTGTTTTTGTTTTTTCAATAGTTTCAGTCATGCCTGAATCTTTTTGACAACATTTGGAGTTTTCTTGACAGAGATACTAGAATGGTTTTCCATTTCCTTCTCTAGCTCATTTTAAAAATGAGGAAATAAGACAAACAGCATTGAGTAATTTGCCCAAGTTCACAGCGCTAATAAATCTGAAGTTGCATTGAAATTCATGAAGATAAGTCTTCCTGATCCCAAGGCCAAGGCTCTATTCACTTGCCATCTAGCTGCTCTCTAAGATAAATTAAGCATTTTATAAAAACAAGATGCTGGGTGTCACTAATTATGACACTCTCAAACTTGGGTGGTAACATTAAGAGGTTTTGAATTTTAACAGGTTTGGAATTTTGCTGGAGCCAGGAAGAAAAAAAGAGACAATAGATTGTGTTCAGAACTGAGATCAGCAGGAAGGAACTAGAGTACAACAAGGAGGTACAAGGAGAAGAAAGGGGTAATTTAGATATTAGGCATGTTGGTACTGAGACTGAAAAACATGACCTAAAAGAGACAAATTTGGATCTGATGTTATCACTGGTGGAGTGATTTAGGAGATGACATTAAGCCATGGTCCCAATGTCAATGACTAATGCTCATATGGACATGCCCTTTCAAATCAGACAAAAAAGCTTAAAAAAATTAAAAAAAAAAAAAAAGATTACTTGACAACTCAGAAACTAGAAAACAAAGTATATTTTTCTATTTATTTAAAAAAAGCTAAATAGCCAATATGCACGTCTAATAAAATGGCCTCTCCTAAATTTGTACCTTAAACATTTAAGTATAAAGGTTGCTTTGGGACTAGAAGTTTAAAAATATGTGGGATTGCTATAAAATTATCCAGATCAGGACAGCCGATAGTGCAATAGATAAGAGCACTGGACCTGGAGTCATAATGACCTGAGTTCAAATCAAGCCTCAGACATTTGACAGTTAATAGCTAGCTATGTGACCCTAGCATGTCACTTAACTCCAACTACTTTGTGGAAAAAAAAAAAAAATCAAGATCTTTACTTTTGGTTACACACACACACACACACACACACACACACACACACACACACACACACCCCCCCCATATCTTTCCCAGGACTGATGAAGGCTCTAAAATTATTGCCTCTAGAACTTAAAAAAAAGTATGATTCTGGACAATGATACTTACTGTTCTCCCCAAAAACATGATCCTTGACAAACTCAATCATTCTTGACTGTAGATCATGATCAGGAAGAAACTTAAGCAATGCAAAATCTTCATCCTCATCCATACCTTGGTGACTTAAAACAATCAGCAAGTCACATAGTAGAATAAAGGCCTAAAAACATAAACACACGCACACACATATACACACAAACAACTTTAGAATCCTGAAGAAAAACACTACATCTGTCTACCACCAAAAAAAAAAAAAAAAAAATCTCTCACCTATGCCATCCCCATTTCTCCCTCCCTGAGAGAGAGATTACATCATCTCTAACAAAACCTTCAATTTGAAGGTCTTAGCATTAGAGGACATGATTTATTATGGACAAAAAGGTTCTCAGAGTAAATAATTTTAAGATACAGGCTTTCATTTTTGGTTTGGTGAATGAAAATAAGTTCTAGAGAAAACAGATTGTTACACCAACCTTTTCACTCACATCCTTATTATGATGGTTGAGGTATGATTCACATATCAAGCGGAAACATGTCATCTTTTCGCTCAACTCCGAAAGAGTTTCCTGAAAATGTTTTTAAGTCTTTTTAAAAATTAGGGAACTTCTTTCAAAACAAATCACTTGTTTTATAATTATATTTTAATTAAATTTTTTCTATTTACAAAAATTCACCTTTCCTCCCATCCAATATCCAACCCACCCTTCATTCTCCACCAAAACCAGAAGAAAAACAAAAAACTCTATTACAAACATGCAGTCAAGCAAAACAAATTTCTCTGACCATATCCAAAAAAATCTGATTCTCTGAGTACCACAAGCTCTCTATCAGGAGGTAGCTGATGTTTTTCATCATTTAGTCCTCTGGAATCATGGCTGGTCATTATACTAATCAGAATTCCTAATACTTTCAAAATTGTTAAGTTTTACCATATTGTTGACACTATAAATTGTCCTCTTGATTCTGTTCACTTTGCATCAGTGCATACAATTCTTCCCAGAAAACAATTTACTTCTAAAGCCCCTAACACTACCAACATAAGCTTGTGAAATTTTCTGTTATGCTCTAAGAACTGCATGAATTGCAAAGACCTATAAAGGGGACATCAAAGAAACAATGTTAAAATAAAAAAAGATCTTAAAAGTCATTCAAGGACAGAAATTGGAAGGGAACAAAATCATTGAGAATTTCCCTCCTCCCCCAGATAAGAGTCCTTAACAAATCATAATGACACATTTTGTCATACTACAGCTCTAATTCTAAGTTCATATATATATATATATATATATATATATATATATCATAAGGCAGCCATGTTGTATAATAGATAAATTCCTGAGCCAGGAATTAGAAAGACCCAAATTCAAATTTGGCCTAAGACATTTCCTAGCTGTCTAACCTTGGAAAAGTCACTTAAATGTTGCTTGCTTCAGTTTTCTTAACTGTAAAATGGGAATAATAATGGTAACATATACTTTAAAGGGTTGTTTGTGAAGATTAAATCAGATAATATTTGCTAAGTGTCTGACACATAGTAAAGTACTTTATTATACAAATTACTTATGCAATCTCTTTTGTGCAATTGTAAAAAGAAAAGGTATCTATGCTAGTCAATTACCCAGTCATATAATTTATTACCATAGTTGAAAATAAAAACTAGAATTTTTAGATTCTTCCTTTTCTTTCAAGACCTGAGGTCTTATTAGTAGGTGTCTTTGGAGGGAAAAAACAAAACCCCAAAACAAAAAAGAAAAAGACTCTTTTATCCTCATGGGAAATGTCCTACAGTGAATTTCACTGAACATAATCTCTGGGAAGAGAAAGGGGCAAAAGAGCAAGAAAATACAGCCAACTGCCAATAGTAAGGGAAAATGGAAACATCTTAGGGAGAAAGAATCAAGAAATAGGGAACCAAAAAATGCTTTTTTGGATCAATAAAGGAGGCATTTTCTAAAGTACACAAACTCTTTTACCAGATCTGTTAACAAGTTAACGAAACAATGGATTTCACTTCCTTTGAGGAGTGAAACTAAATTCCATTATTAAAAAGCACTGAAATTGCCAAAAAGAAAGCAGAAAAACAGGAGGCTAGAAAAATTCATAGAATAAGCCTTTTGATTAACAAGATAATCAAAACAAAATGAATTTACTTCTAAAATTAAGAATTCTGAAATTAAGGAAGTGTACATTATTGATATCTGTAGCACATGGCACAAGATGTAACATGTAATATTTTTAAAGCATAATAATCCCAGTATAGTTTAATATAAGCAGTTCTTAAATTTATTACTTTTTAAAATTCTGACGTTTATTTTAAATAAAATAATTTTTAAGGGAAACCATCCTATTCTATACAGTAAGAAAAAGAAAGTTACTGAGTAAATTAGATATCTCTATTCAGAAATAACTGCCTAATCACATAACGGTTAATTATGCTCCATTCCTTAATATGCTTTCTGCGTAACTGTACATGTATAATCGCTATCAGAGTGCTTGTTTTCTCAAGTTAGAAGAGGAGGAGGAAATTTGGAATTCAAAATTTATTTTTAAAAATGCTGAAAATTGTTCTTACATGTAATTGAGAAAAAAATTAAAAATTCTTAAAAAAAAGTTAACTTCTTTATATATGTGGATTCAAGTATATGATAATCCAAAATAATTGTGACCTACAATTTTCAATAGCTAAATTTATTGAAGCTTTTATTTTGCTCTTCTTTCATCTTCTACCTTTTCTTTACTATGATTATTATTTTAGTAACAAATTAAATTTGTGTATATTTACAGGGTCATATAGGATCATAGACCCAAGGAACTGAAAGAGATCTCAAGTCATTTGATCCAAATACCTCATTTTATAGCTAAGAAAAATGAAGCCCAACATGGTAAATTCAGTAACTTGCTCAAGATCCACACAGACAATAAGCAAAAGTCAATTTGAATTTGGGCCTTCTGATACCATATTCTTTATAATGTGTCACTGTTTCTCAAAATTTTCTTTTTAAAAAAGTTTATACAAAGCCAACCATGGACTTAATTTGGTCATTAAATTTGGTAATAAAGATACTTAATTCACAAACACTATATAATATTAATCACTAACAGAAAGTATAGTCCGTAAGAAATGAGATAAACCAATGATTCCACAATGTTCCTGCTAATATGAATACCAGTGACTAGAATCACATGTTTTTGGTAATTTTCTCAGAGATCTAAAACAAAGCTTAGAGCTCATCTAATTTAAAATGCATTATTTTTCAGATGGGGAAATGATCTTTTTTTTTCTTTCTCTTAATCTTATCTCCTTTAAAAAGTATAACAGTATCTTACTTTTACATTACCTTTTCCTCCCAATGTCTCTCTTCCCTCCCACACCTAAAGTGCCATCCCTTTTAACAAAGAATAAAACAAAATCAGCAAAACTAACAAACATATTAATTAAGACGTTCTATGAAATGTTCTACACCCACCACCTTTATAAAGGAAAAAGATGCATTTTTATCTCTCTCTTTCAAAAGATAGAATAATACAATGGGAAATGAAAGGGATTTAGTGTCAGAGGACCTGGGTTCCACTTCACCTCTGGAATAGAGTGTGACCTTGGACAATGAACCTCTCTGGACCTCATCTATGAAAAGAGAACATTGATCTACATGCCTTTCCAATTCTATATCTATGATCCAACTGAAGTCTATTATTCTTTGCGGCTATATTTGATCATTGTAAATGTACAGTATTGTAAATATACAGTATCTTTCTCTTATTATTTTTGACCAAGAACATTTGATAATATAGTTAATAATTTGCATTCCTCTTTTGAGAATTATTCTTTGTTTATCCATAACCTTAGACCAGTTTAGCTACTGGGCAATAAAGGCTAAATAAAGATCTAATAATTCTGTTATTAAATAATAAATAATATAATTATTAAACAGTAATTAATTAAACATTATAATTATTAAAAATAAGACCTTCCACAAAACTTTAGCATTTTTGATCTTCTATAAAAATAAAATTCTCAAGACAAAGGATAAAAGTCTGTCAGCATACCTGGGAGGGAGACGTTTCAGCTACCAATGCCTCAGTAGCTAATTCCAGCTGCCATAAGAGAGCAAAGTAACTGCACTGAAGAGCAGGAATTAAAGTCTGAAAGGAGAATATTACACTCTTAAAAGCAATTTTAATTTTTAAATAAAACCAAATAAAAATCTAGACATTGCAATCTAAATAACAGAGAAGCACAAAGCATACACAGGGTACCTTAGTGGTTTTACTTTTCAATCACAGAAAAGGATCAGCAAGAAGAGTGTGTATTCAAGTTTTGAGAAAAACCAGCAATCTCAAGTAAATACATCATCCCCATTTGGATGCCTCATTCAAAAGGAATAGGAAGGGTCTTTGTATTCTTTGGGGAAGAAGGTGATTTAACACAAAAATACTGGCAGAAATAATCAAAACAGTTTCTTTCAGGCCATTTTTCAAGGAATCCAAAGTACCCATTACATTTTCTAATTAAACACCATTAAAAACTCATTCGGTCTAAAAAGTCAAAAGTACACATGCACGTTACCTCAGCAGGCAAACCCCCATTTTCCTTCTCAAAATTCAGGATTTTCAAAGTCCAATCACCAATGTGCCACCTGGTGAGATCATGTGCACTAAGCCATAAGCAAAACAAGAAATTATTTTCTTGATAAAACAGTAATGCCTCACTTAATTCTAAATTGAATCATGAAGAAAGATCTGCATCCAGAGAAAGAACTGATATATAGAAGATTGCATACAATAATTTTATATATGTTTGTATGTGTATACATACATACATCTGCTTGCATCTAATGGTAGCCATCTCAAGTGGGGAATGGGAACAAAGACAAAAAAAGAAATTTGCATAATGTCTTTATTATGTTTCTTAAAGTAATAGCAAGTTGTACATAATAAATTTGCAGTTTCATGTGCAATCATCTTTTTTATTACACTATATTATAGAAATGCTCATTTTATTCCATAAATTAAAAACAAAATATATTTTAAAAAAATAAATAGAATTAGATCAGCCAAAATAAAGAAACAATCTTAAATATAAAACACTTATTTTAAAAAAAATAGTAAAATGAGGTTTTAATCCTTTCAATAGCTAAGTCATTAAATTCATGAAATGTTATCATAGAAGATGAAGAGCTGAAGGAAATTGATTTTAAGCATTATGCAAAAACCATTATTTGATTATTCTTATTTTGACAAAGTTTCCTCCCTCCAGATTGAACCCTCTTTTGTAACAAAAGAAAACAATTTTTTTCTAATGTAATAACATTTCTTCAAAATGTGTGTGATAATCTGCCCTCAGAGCTGAATTTCCTCTTGCATGATCAGACTCACTTATGCTACCACAGTCACTGTGGGGGGCTTGTCTTCTTGGTTCTGCTTATTTTACTCTACTTCTACTCATACAAATCTTTCCAATTTTCTCTAAATTCCTCACTTATACAACATAATAATCTTTTCTAACCACTGAAAGAGCACTCACTTGGATGCTGGACCTCTGCATCTATCTCTGACTGGCTTAGTAGCACATGTGAAAATAGTACATTTTGGGATTGTTAGGTCAAAAGCTGCAGGGAGGCAGAAATCCCTTTTCTTGTATAATTTCCAGTCAATATTCAGAAAACCGGACCACTTTACAGCCCAACTGACAAGGACAATTTTCTTTCTTGTTACTTTTCCTGAACTGCATGAAATTTGGTAACAATTCAGAGTTGTTTCAATATGTGTTTAATTAATAATAAGGTTTACAAAATACTTCACAAACATTATGTCATTACCCTTTGACCCAGCAGTGTTTCTATTGGGCCTATATCCCAAAGAGATCTTAGAGGAGGGAAAGGGCCCCACATGTTCAAGAATGTTTGTGGCAGGCCTTTTTGTAGTGGCTAGGAACTGGAAACTGAATGGATGCCCATCAATTGGACAGTGGCTGAATAAATTATGGTATATGAATGTTACGGAATATTATTGTTCTGTAAGAAACGACCAGCAGAACGATTTCAGAGAGGCTTGGAGGGACTTGCATGAACTGATGCTGAGTGAAACTAGCAGAACCAGGAGATCATTATACACAGCAACAACAATATTACATGATGATCAATTCTGATGGACATGGCTCTCTGCAACAAAGAATTGTCTCAAACCAGTTCCAATTGTTCACTGAAGAAAACCATATACACCCAGAGAGAGGGATATGAAATATGGACCACAACATAACATTTTCATGCTCTCTATTGATGTTTGCTTGCATTATGTTTCCTTTCTCAGATTTTCTTTTTTTTCTTATAGATAGGATTTTTCTTGCACAACTTGTCAAGTATTTCAACATTATTAACATGTAGTGGACTTCCTGCCATCTAGGGGAAGGGAGGGGACTGAGGGTAAAATTTGTAACGGAAAGCTTTGTAAAGATCAATGATGAGGAACTACCCATACATATGTTATACAAATAAAAAGCTTTAATAAAAAAAAAATCAAAAAAAAAAAAAACCAAACAAACAAATGTTATGTCATTCAATTCTCACAACAATCCTGGAGGATATTTTTTCCACTACTGACATAATTAAAACCAAGGGAAAAAATTCTTATTTTACAGAGAGAAAGCTGAGAGAGACAGGGTAAAAATAAGAGACATACAACTAGGAAATATCTATGACAAGATCTGAACTCAGGTCTTCTAACTCCAAGTCCCATGATCTACTCCATCATCCAGCTGCCTTTCTCTTAATGTTAATGATTTGGAACATGTTTTCAATTAGCCATTTAGCATTTACAATTCTTTTGATAACTAATCATATCCTTTGACCACTTACCCAGAGAGCTGGTTCTTAACCTGGGTCTGTGTCTTTTTGAGAAAATGTCTTATAATAAACAAAACTGGTTTCCTGTATAATTATGTGTGTGTGTCATTCTGAAGAGGGATTCAAAGGATTCACCAGCAAAGGAGCCCATGATACAACAAAAGTCAATAATCTTTGGTCTAGAAGAATGGCTCTAGATGTTATATATTTGGGTCATTTATTTATTTATTTCCCTATACATTTTAGATACTGGGCTTATTGGTAATATTTGACACAAATATTCTCTTCCTCTTTATACTTTCTTTTCTAATTCTATCTTCATTGATTTTATTCATACAAAAGTTTTTAAATTTTGCAGTATAAAGCATCTATTTCATTTTTTTATGCTCCAAACAATTCCCTTTTTTGGTTCAAAAATCTCCCCTATTCATAATGGTAAAAAGTAACTAACTTTTCTCTCTAAATTTTAAAACCTTTTCTATTCAGGTTATAAATAAATTTTGAACTTAATGTGGAATTTAGTGTCCGATTTTGCTTGGGGAAAGCTATTTTAATAGAGAAGCAAGAATGATTTATAAGAATTGACATTTTTTGTATTTAATTTGTACTTAAGCTAGAAAAGTACATGAGAAGGCTGAATATACATTTCTCATCTTAAAAAGACTCAGTGTTCCTCTAAAAATGTTGTTTGTACTCCTTTGTTCCAATAAGCCTTTTTCTTTATTTGAAAGAACAGTTTCAGGTCTTAATAAGGAAGTAACAAATTGTTTTTATTTTAGTTTATTTTTCAACCTCACCTATCTATATATTACAAAAAAAAATCATAAAATCATTTAAGTAAAAGAATAATGGAAGGATTAAAGAGTCACAATACCTACTTATTAGGTAGGTACTATATTCAATGATCTATTAATAATTTCCATCTCTGATTCCATGTCTAGATGACACTGGAAATTGTCAAACTTGCAAGAAATTTGATTATATCTAGAAGAAAGAGTGTGAACCTTCAAAAATGTATTTAAAGCTACCAGATACACAATCACAATCTTCACTAACTAATCACAATGCATGGTACATTGCCTGGGACAGCTAACCATAACTGATGTTTCAATGATATTTAGGGAAAGAAGAACAGAGAATAATGATCCCTTCGCTTTTTGATTATACTACATACTAATGTACTAGACACACATAGCAGTGCCTAATGTGAAAGGTTTTGGGGTTTTTTTTTCCGCTACTGACATAATTAAAACCAAGGGAAAACAATATATATACAAAGGATAGGAGTTTCCAGCTGCATGACAAAAGCCCTTACAAATAAATTTATTTCACTGTATTCAAGGGTCATTAAATATTTTATGAACCCATAAACACCTTAGGAATCCTAGTTTTGAGGAAACACAGAACATGTAAACAGACATGTTTATTAAATACATACATAGATATAATTAAATAACTCTCTTACTTGTGAAAAGCCGTTAGTTTTTTTAGGATGCAGGATATTCGAAAAATGTGTTCTTCACTGACACCAAAACCTTCTTCCTAAATAAGTTATAAAAAATAGAAATGACAAGGAATGTGAACACACAGATGGCTATTCTGCAATCATCAAGATAAAAGGAGAACTTGGCTAAGCTACTAATCTTTCCCAGAAGCTTTTATCAGAGTTTACAGTTATAATGTAGAGAGGCAGAAATAATACCACCATCTTACACTTAAAGAATTCTTTAAGGTTCACGAAGGATTTTGCTTACAATACCTTCTGGGAAGTAAGTAATGCAGGCACCACACAGGAACATGTGGAGTCAGACTTTAGAGCAGGTACAAGCTTTGTCATCTCTAAACTTATAACCAAAGACAAGTATCTTGATCTCTAAGAGTGCTTCAGTTTCCACATCTATAAAATGCAGATTAAAAAATACCTACAGTGGTGTTTACAGAACTATCTCTACCCTTCAGATTACAGGGAAAGAAAAAGAAAATAGAAAGCTCAGTCCAAAGATAACTAAACTTCTGTCAATCCTGCTTCCCACCATCCTCTTCATGTCACACACACACACACACACACACACACACACACACACACGATAAATACAAGTTAACATAACTGTCAGTTCTGAGTCTACTCAAGGTCCTAAAGCCAATGTGAGAAAGGAGCAGGAAGCATCTTTTATATATCTCAATCATCTTATTATAAAGAAAAAGCTGAAATAACTAAATCCAAATCCCATTCTCAATGCACTAATTTCAGGTAAAATGAATTAAATCTAAAATATAGTTAACAACAAATTTTTGGATGTAAATTCCCTCCCTACCACTATAGAGTGACCACCTATATGAAATGACACTAAACATCACAAATTACTTTTCTTGCCTTCGTGATGAATTCAGCCACACACAGGGAGATTTATGTCTCCCACAACTATTTCTGCATTTTAAAATGAATGAAAATTTTAATCTAATCTACACCAACATCCTCTGAAAAAAATAACTGCTACTTTTCAGACCTGGATAAATGTAAATTGTAATAGATAACTAAAAATTAATTCCATGGTCATAAGCAGAGATTTCACCTCCTTCTCCAAGGTTATCTAATATAGATTATTCAACATAATAGCCAGTCTGCTTATTTAATCTGAGCATATCATATCTTTCTGTGCAGAAAAAACATTCCTTTGCTCTATTACCATTCAAATGTCAAAAACTATGATAATCTGCTACTTTTCTTTTCTTTCTTTTTTTTTTTTAATTAATCTGCTACTTTTCAGTATCAGGATTATTCCTACCTCACGAGATCTGTTCAGAAGTTCAAATTTTAAATGACAGATATAAACCCCATTAGATCCTTCTCAGTTACCCACCTTGTTTGTACATACCTCTTGGAAAAATGCACCTATTAGTTGGGAGAAGTCCATAACCATCTCATCTATTAGGTGGTGAAGAGCCTCAGACACAAAAGGATAAATTGCCAGTTGTTCACCGCACAGGATGCTGTATACCTTGGAGCAGGCCTCAAGGACATTAAGGTCAGTGTGTCTGTGCACAAGTTCTTTCATCTCCTTTAGCAACGCATCCAAGTACTACGAAGAAATGCAGGATCTCATGAGGAGGGCCAGGTCACCATCCCAATGGTTGTTTAACAACTCTAATCCAAGAAGGAAGAGCTAAGTTAACAAGCACTTGTTGAGCATCCAGGGAGCACTGAATATTGTACTAAGGAGAAGTGAGCAAATCTGAGAGAGGAAAAGGAGAAGAGCATGACAACAATAATTATGAGAACTAAAAAGCTCTCAGTATAATGTAATGGAAGGAGCAATGGACCTCAGAATCAGAGAATCTGAGTTCAAGTTCCAGCTTCAATCTTGGCTAGCTGTATAATCTTAGGCAAGTCACTTATCCTCATTGAGACTGTTTCCTCAACTATAAAATAAGATAAAAAGAGTTGTGCTACCTACCTCATGGGGTAGTATGAGAAGAGTGCTTTCCCAACTTCAAAATAACAAAAAAAAGTTATTATGCGATATTATTGCTATGTAAATTTTATTAATAATAGTAATGTGTCTATTAACTTGTGTACACATTACAAACAAGCAATCATGAAGAACCAGAACAGGTGTCATTTTAAAAACAGGAAAAGAAAGAGAGGCAGCTAGGTGGCCCAATGGATAGAGCACCAGCCCTGAAGTCAGAAGAACTTGAATTCAAATCTGGTCTCAGACACTTAACATTCCCTAGCTGCGTGACCCTGGGCAAGTTACTTAACCTCAATTGCCTCAGCAAAAATAAATAAATAATTAATTAAAAAACAGAAGAAGAACAAAAATGAACTATGTGGAAAGAGTAAGAATCATCAGCCTACCTCCTCTGCCTTCTTGGTATTCTTACAATGTCAAAAGATCAAGGAAAATCCTCAGCACAGAGGAAAAATGTATGTGACCTTACCAAGAATGCCATGTTTGTTTAGCAAGTCATGGAAATACCCACAATGAGACCACAAATCCATATGAGTATCTAATGATCTTTAGTTTCCCATTTTCTAAAAACATAAACTTATTTTATGTATTTACATACATAGTGGTACATGTATGTGGATATAAACATACAAATATATATATGAATGTTTTTAGAAAACACACACACACACACACACAGAGTCAGAGATTTAGAATGGCAAAGAACTCAGAAACAGCATCTAATGCAATCCCTTCATTTTACAGAAGAGAAATTGAGGTCCTAAAAGGTTAAGTGACTTACCCAAGGTCCCAAAGCTATTAAGAAGCAGGATTTGAAGCCAGTTCCTATACCTCTAAACACAGAGCTCAATAAAAGCCTATAAACTTCACAGAGAAGAAAATGAACAGTTCTTGCAGTTGCACATTTATCATTATAGACCCAGACATGGTTCTTAACCTGGTGTACACAGACTCCTAAGGGGTCCTGTATAGATTTCAAGGGATCAGCAAACTTGGATGGAAAAAAAAAAAAAAAACAACCTTTTTTTTTTTTTACTAACTTCTCATATGTAGACATCGAATCACAGCATTATTAGTAGATCCTGTAACTTTTGTCACTAACAGAAATCACAGACATCACAGTTGTTGAAGAATTCTCAAATGATCACTTACATTTATCACTATTTTAACTTCTTGCTATAAAATGTACTTCAATATCACTAGTTGCCCTTGTAATTCTATTTTGTGCATTTAAAAATATTATTCTAAGCAGAGGTCCACAGACTCCTGCAGACTTAAAAAGGAATCCGGGACACCAAAAATGTTAAGAACCCTGCTGTTCTAGGGAACATGGAAGAATGGAAGGAGATATTCGAATGAAGAGAAACTTTCAGAGTGTTGGAGATGAGGTAAAGAAAATGAAGTAAGAAATCAGATAATAATAGAAAAAGCAGAGAAGGTTCTTGAAATGTAACATGGAATCATTTTTCAAAATACAATTATAAGTTTGGAAACTTCTCTTCAACTCACCTCATTCTTCCCATCCCTATCTCTCATCCAACCTCATCTCCTAAACCCACAAGGTCAGAATCAAGATTGCTCAGTAAATACTCCCCAAAAGGTAATGAGCAAGCTTCAACTGGCCCCTAGTGACCCTTCTGAACAATGAAGGTTTTGATGGCATGCTTGCCTTTGCAATCAATCAATCAATAAGACCCTCCTCCCAAAAAATTTGATAAAACATCATCTGTTTCTTGCCCTAAATATCCCCAAATAGAAGACCACAACACAATCATCATTCCTCTTTAATAATAATTCTCTTGCCTCAACTTTACCTCTCAGTAGGATGTCTACATCTGCTATACTCTCTAAGAGAGAATTTCTAGGAAAGGCTTTGCAATTTTGACAGCAATTACTCGAAAGGGTTCCTCACCACCCAAATGCATCCATAGTTCAGACCCTACAAAACTGTTACAAGTGGTTGAGAAAATAAACAAGTGGTTTATAATTTAAACTGAGAATTTCCTACATGAAAGTTCAAATCATCCATTAGGACATTCAAACAACAAGGAAATTGACAATTTCATACAATAACAGAATTTACTGAGGATGAAGACTCTGAAATTATAGAAATGTATTATATCTGAGGCAATAGAAACTATTTCCTCATAGAAACTATGATCACCATATTATTGCTCCTCTATCAACACCATCTCCCTGGATCTGCTGAATTTTCTCCAAAAAAAAATTCTATCATTTCTCCTCTCCCTCCCTCCCTCTCCATCTCAAGTTATCCTCTTCTTCCTTATTCACCCACCTTCTCTAAGCGTCCAGAAACGTACACATTCAAATTATAATACTGAGGAATTTGCAGGAAGTTTGTTACTTTTTCTGTATCTGACGAATACTGTAAGAAAGAAAACCAACAACAAAACATGAGAGTGCTATAGGAATTCCAATGAAATATTTAATAACAACTTAGGGAGCATCTGCTCATTACCTTAGCCAAGAGCTCAGGAAGCACTATAATGAAACGCTCAGTCATTCGGGCACATTCTTCCATTTGAGTTTTTCTCTCCTTTGCTGTGAGGGTCTGCAGAAAAAGCACAAAAGGCACAAGACAAGAATTTGACAAGGCTCAATATTAGAATCACTGATTCCATTTCAGAGTTTAAATGTTAGCTTGAATGAATTAAACTGATAAATTAAATGGATGGATAGTTTAAAAGTTACAAGATATGACATCAATTCACAAAAATCATCAATATTTCTGTATGTTACCAAGAAAATGCAGGAAAAAAAAGACAGAAAAAAATTCCATTTAAGATAAATTAAATTCCACTTAAGATTAACAAAAGAAAACAGAAAATTTAAAACAACCTAATTTTTTAAAAAAGAAACTGAAAAAGTCATAAATGAATCCCTAAAGAAAAAAAAAAATCTTTGAACTCAAATGGATGTACAAGTAAATTCTATAGAATGGTCAAAAATAATTAAGTACAATATTACAAAAAATGTTTAAAAAATAGGAAATACCCTTTTATAATATAAATATGGTTTTGAAATCTTAACAGTAACACTGATGCAATATTGGTGGAGTTGTGAACTAATCCAACCATTCTGGGGAGAAATTAGGAACTCTGCCCAAAGGGCTATTAAATTATGCATACCTTTTGATCCAACAGTGTCTCTACTGGGTCTGTTTCCCAAAGACATCATAAAAAAGGGAAAAGGAACCACATGTGCAAAAATGTTTGCAGCAGTCCTTTTTGTAATGGCAAGAAACTGGAAACTGAATGGATGCCCATTAGTTGGAGAATGACTAAGTTATGGTATATGAATGTTATGGAATATTATTGTTTTATAAGAAACGATCAGCAGGAGGATTTCAGAAAATCCTGGAAAGACTTGCATGAACTGATACTAAGAAAAGTGAGCAGAACCAAGAGAACATTATACACATTAACAGAAAGATTATGGGATGATCAACTCTGATAGACTTAGGTCTTCTCAGAAATACAGTGATCCAAGACAATTCTAATAGTCTTGGGATAGAAAAATACCATCTACATCCAAAGAGAAAGCTATGGAGAGTTAATGTGAATCAAAGCATGTTATTTTCACCTTTTTTTGTTTGCTTTTCTTCTTTTTTATCTGGTTTTTCTCTTTTTTTCTTATTTTTCTTTCACAACATGTCAGATATGGAAATATGTTTAAAATGACTGAACATGTATAACCTATCTCAGATTGCTTGCTGGCTTGAAGAGGGAAAAAAAAATTGGAACTCAAATTCTTACAAAAATGAATGTTGGAAACTATTTTAACATGTAATTAGGAAAATAAAATACTGAAATTTTAAAAAATACAATTACTTTAAAAGAAAGAAACAAACTTTATCAGAGAGAATCAAAACAGAAAGAAAAGTATGGACCAATCCTAAATGATCATAAATATAAAAAAATTCAATTGACTGTAGCAAAGAGGCTATAGGGACTTATCAAAAGTTAAAAGGCTATATTTATAACAGGAATTTAGAATTGGCTCATTATTAGGAAGACTATAAATATTAATGCCAAGAAAAACAAAAATAATATAATTTCAACAGATACAAAAAACCTTTTGACTAAATACAACATCCATTTTTGTTTAAAAAAAAAACTAGGGAAAAATGCACTTTTAACTTAAAACAGTAGTATCTACTTAAAACTAAGATCTTGCATTATTTGCAATGGGGATAAATTAGAAGCTTCTCCAATAAAACTATAAGTAAATATATATGTGTGTGTATATGTATGTACGTATATTATATATATAGTATATATATATATGTAGTATCTATTATAGTACTAGTATATATACTAGAAGTAAATATATATGTATGTAGTCATCACAGCTATATGAAAAATTCTAGAAACACTATTTCAACAAGACAAAAGAAATTGAGGGAATAAGTATAGGCAAATGGGAAACAGTTATCACTTTTTTGCAAATGAAATGATAGTATAGTTAAAAAACCTTAGAAATTTAACTAAAAAAATTAAACAGAATAATTTCAACAGTTAAAAGATATGATAACAATTCACAAAAATCACCAGTATTTCTATATGTTACCAAGAAAAATCAGAAAAAAAAAGACAGAAGAAAAATTCCTTTTAAGATAACTATGCAGTATATAAACTCCTTGGAAATCCACCTACCATCATAACACAAAGGAACTCTATGAATGCAACTTCTAAACACTACTTAACAACAGCTCAAGGATCTGTATTAAAGAAACAACAACCTTATGAGTGGGTCAAGTCAATATAATAAAAATGATGATAATTATGTAAATTTACATATTCAGTGTCATAAAAATCAAGCTACTAAAAATATACTTTATAAAAAAAATAACAAAACTCAATCTAGGGGATCAAATGGTCAAGAATTTCAAGAGAAATGCTGAAAAAAAGTATAAGGAAGCCTAGCACTACTGTCTTTTCCAAACAATCATCCTAGATATTTCCTCTGCTTCATTGTCCTTATTCTAAAAAGAGTAGACTACAAATGATTCCATTTCCTTACCTTCAACCCTCTTGGAATTAGGCTTCAGTTCATAAGACTTTGGTGAAATTGTTTTTTATTAAAGTCACTAGTAACTTCAAAAAACAAATCCAATTGTCTGCTTAGTCCTCATCGTTTTTGGCCTTTAATGCAGCATTTGCTACAAGTTAATTTTTTTTTCTTGCTAGTCTCGCCTCACTTACTTTCTCCTGATTTTCTTCCTAAAGTACTGAATTCAGTCCTTTTTTCTCACCCTTAGCAAACTCATCCCTATTCCAATGGTTTAATTCTCATCAATGCAGATTCCACCCACATCCATGTATATAATCCTAATGTTTCCCCAAAAAGTTCAACCTCACATTTCCACTACTTGATTAATATTGCTAATTGGATAATTCATGGCACTTTCAACTTATGATTTCCAAAAAAAAAAAAAAAAAAAAAAAACTAATCATTTACTCTTCAAACCTGATTTTCTTATCTGAAACAACATCCTGTCAGTTACACAATCATCTTTCATTATTTCCTATGCTTCCATATCTAATCAGTTACTAAACTCTATCAATTCTGTCTTTATCATACATTTTCCACAGTCCCTTTTTACTCAAAGTGCCACCATAGCACAAAGAGCCTTATTAATAATTGGCTGGGGTAATGAAATAACCTCTTCACTGGTCATCTTATCTCCAAATCTTTTTACTTAACAATTCAGCCTTTACAAAACTACAAATACAATTTTCCTGACATAGTGATAAGATCACATCTCAAAACTGCTCAAAAAATTCCAATAGCTCCCCACTGTCTACAGAATGAACTACTAGCAATCTGACTCAAAATTGTATTTCCAGACTTATTTTATATTACTCCCCTTTCACAAAATTTTGTATTGCAAGCAAATGGATTACTAGGCCTTTCTAATATCTAATCTAATATTCTATCACTTCTGTTGATTTGTACAGAGCTTATCTCTAGTTCCTTCAAGGCCCTGCTAAGTTTTTATAACTTCCTTGATCTTCAACAAGAAATGATCCCTCTTTTTCAGAATCTTTCATTTCTCTCTGAAGGAGCCTATCTTAAGCATTTCTGTCTTGGTTAGTTTGTATATATTTTACCTCTCTATTAGAATTAAAATTCTTTCAGAGTACTGCTTTCCACTGAAAAGGGTCTTCCAAAATATTTGTGCAACAAAACTGCAGGAGGAAAAGTGATTACAAAATAATGTCACTGTAACATAAAATAATGTTACAAATATAAATGAATTTATACATCCAAAATAGTGTAGAAGCCTTCAAAAAAACAAAAGTCAATTTAGGAAGGTATATATTTATTCCAAAGATCCCATCACTATTCAGAATAGTTTTCAAACTATTCTTTTGTAAATATCTTGAAAAACAGAAGCATTTTCTCTTGTCTTCAGTATCAACCAATCTCTACTTTTTTTTTTTTTTTTTTTTGCCTTTTTGCTGAGGCAATTGGGGTTAAGTGACTTGCCCAGGGTCACACAGCTAGAACGTGTCTGAGACCAGATTTGAAACCAGGTCCTCCTGACTTCAGGGCTGGTACTCTAATCACTACCCCACGTAGCTGACCCAATCTCTACTTTTAAAGGACAAACTTCAATTTGGGCAACTACCAAAAATCATCAGCAAGTAAAGAAGGTGACCAAACTGGGTAGTGTAACTAACTATCAGGATTCTAGAGTTAGAAGGGACCTCAATGGCCAATGAGTCCAACATTATCCATTTATAGCTGAGGGAAACTGAGGCCCTGGAAGATGAAGTAATTTGCCTAAACACTGCAAATAAGCAAAGTTTTTTTTAAAAAGTTACGTGTAACAAAATGATTTTAGTTTTCTTCTGTAACATATAAAAACCTTAAAATGACTAGCCAAAGCCCAACACTGAAATACACATTTTTCTGGATACAATTCAATATGATCCATGTGTGTCTTTTAAAAATCCTATCATATAGTCATATTCCATACTGATTTTATAAATTTCTAGAGGTCTATGAACAAAAAAGGCAGTTCACAAATGTTCTGGAATTAGGGGAAAAGAAACTGCACTCACCTTTCTGCTTCCTCGGCCCACTGGAGGGTGACCCTCTGCAGTTTGGCGCACTGCTGCTGCAATAATTTCCACAAGAACACTTTCCTGGGCATCTGTAAAGGCTGTGAACATATCAGAATGTCTAATTAGAGAATTACAAGGAGTAAAGGAAATTCATCATGCAATGACAAAGAAAAAGAAACGAATGTGGGAATAGTTCCAAACTGTTTTCCAGAATGGTTTCACCAATTCATAGCTCCATCAAGAGGGTACTAGTATTCCTGTTCTCCCCTAACCCCTACAAATAATTTAGTATTTTCCTTTCCTGGTTTCTTTGACAATATGATTGCTGAAAGGTGGAATTTCAGAGTTTATTAATTTATATTTCTCTATTAGTTATGAACTTCCATTTATTAATTTGAGAATTCCCTGTTCATATGCTTTAACCACTTCTGTACTGAGGAAAAATTCATTCTTAAATATTTATATCAACTCTACCCATCTTGGATATTAAACCTTTATTAGAGAAATATGCTTAAGCTTTTCCCTAATTAATTATTAACAAATTGTCCATAACAAAGGCATAGTTTCTCATATTCTTGGATTGTTTACTTTGCATATTGAAAAGTTTACAATTAAGCTTACAACAAAAAAATTTTATAGAAGAAATGGAGAAATGGGATGCAATCATCTCCAGACTTTAGCAAATGATTTTGTTAAGAGACAGCACTCCTTATTTTTTTAAAAATTAAGTAGATTTGCAGAATGAATTCCTTTTGAAGGGGTTAAGTGTAGAGTGAGGAATCATACTCTAATCAAGTTTCTTAAATTAAATATATGTCACTCCCAACCATGGCTTTGCCAAGTATATTCTTGAAAAATTTTAAAAATGAGAGAATAAATTTAATAGAAAGGATGCATACTTTTCCTTTATTAATGAAAGTAAGTGTTTGATACATGAAGATGCCTTAAAATGCATCTAGTCCAAACCCCTTATAAAGAAACTAAAAATCAGAGAATTTTTAGGTAGCTTGTCCAAAGTCACACAGTTCACACCAAAACTGAAATAAGAACCCAGTTTCCTAATTCCTACTATTTCCACTAGTTCTTGATCTGTTTTCAGTCATGTCTGACTCCTCATGACCTCATTTGGGATTTTCTTGGCAAAGAAATAAGCAAGACTAGAGTAGTTTGCCATTTCCTCCCTCAGCTCATTTTACAGATAAGGAAAGTGAGGCAAAAGTTCAAAGTTTTAAGTGACTTGCTCAGGGTGACATAGTAGAAGCCAGATTTGAATTCAAAAAGATTAGTTTTCCTGACTCCAGGTCCAGTACTCTATGCACTGAACCTCCTAGCTATTTCTACTAGACCATGGAATATATAGGGAATATTTTTCTGAGAAGAAAGAAATCCTAACTCACTAAATTTCTAAGGAAACCAAACCAAAGAAGCTATTCCTTTTCAATACCTCTTAAAGAATTAAATTGAGAACAAAGCCCTAAAAAGGTCCTTATTTTAGCAACTCTTACAGAAAGCTGTGCCCTAAAGAAATAACAGGCACACATTTGCAAAAAGTAGAATTACTCAACTTAATTCAGCAATGTAAATCTCTAAAGTTATACATGCATTTGCTATATTGTCAGTCCTGAGACTACAGTATGAAGGACTACAATGACAAAGACACCATACAGTGTGGCTCCAGTTCTAACCAAGACCTGGAAAATCCCCAAGTCAGAACCAATGAGAAACATATTGGCTCTATGTAAACAAACCTGCTGCAAAAGATAGCACATGTGGAGATAGGACATGTAACAGAGGCAATAAGATAACATAGAAGGCAGCATAAAGTAGTGAACTTCATTTTCCTTGCCTGTAGAATAACAACAAGTCACATTTATGTAATGCTTTATGATTTACAAAGCACCCTCAAAAAATAATAACTAAACATATAATAACCAGTTTGACCAAAAAAACCCATTTGATTGAGACCCACACATAAACATAAGTATTTTCTGTCAATACATCAAAAATCCAAAAGTATTCCATGATTATTCCAAGTTATTTGGGGAAATCCAAGATTATATGAGCACTAAGGTTCTGCTCAGCGCTAACATTCTCTGATTCTGTCAGTGATAAAAATTCAGCACTTCCACTGAAAAACAGACTCTTAACAGTAATTTTAATAAAGTATATAGGCTAGCGTTTTAGTAAACTTCAATTAAAAGTCAAAAAAGACAAATTCCAATCTGTAATGAAAAATGGTCTTCTGTGCATTTCCAACAGACTTGAGATGAAAAACACCATCTGCATCCAGAGAGAGAACTATTGAGACTGAATAGGAATTGAAGTATAGTATTTTCACCTTTTTATTTGGTTGGTTGGTTTTTCTTTTTTGGTTTTTTTTTTCTACTTTTTGGTCTGATTGTTCTTATACAACATGACAAATGTGGAAATAAGAATGCTGGAAACTAACTTTTTGCGTATTTGGGAAAATAAAATACTACTCAGAGGGAAAAAATGGTCTCTGGTGGTATAACATCAAGTAGTACTTCAGCTAACAGCTTTTTTGTCAGAAGAGGATATTACATAGTAAAACGGTAATCCCAGGGTCTTACATGTTCCTTAAAGCTATTCATGTTTTAAAATCAAATAGAAAGTAACTGAAATTTACACTTTTAAGAAATCTTCTTGCCAATAAATGTTTTCAAATAAATATTTCTAACTCAGTATAGGTTGGCTATACTAAAAAAAAAAAAAAAAAAAAAAAAATAACTTCAGTTTATAAGCTAAGATTTAACAACAGTTTAAATTCAGAAAATGAAATTTCATAGAGATTTATCACCTTGTCTGTCCCATGCCAGGTCCAGAACAGTGAGGCTTCGAACTTAGAATATTCCAGTTGGATTCCATGGCTTCTGGATGGTCCCTGGATAGGATAAGCCATCTCCCCCTAAACTATTAGGAAAAGGCATTTAAGCAGACCCCAAAATCTTGTCTCTCACCTTCTTCCTTTCTCATGGGCTTGTCCCTTAAAAGATTTGTCAAACACTCCCAGTCTCTCAGCAAACCGTCTTCCCAGTCCCACAAGCTATCCACCAAGTAGGTGACATGTTTATGAAACTAAAAGAGAATTTTTTAAAATGATATATATAAGGATCAAGGGCAAACATTACTACAAAAAAGTCTAATATTCTTTATAAATCTACTCCACACCACAAATGAGTTTCCCACCTGACTAATCAGTACCAAAAGCAAGATTCAGATTTCATGTTTCCTTATCTATATAGTTATAGAGAAGCTAATATAACATATCCCAAACAAGCAAAGAGGAACAGCACTATCTTATAGGGGATATATGAATGTTGTTACTTTACTCCAATGAAAAACTGACAAATCCCAGTATTTCTATAGTTCATCATCAAGAATGACTTCAAAACAAAGTAAGATGGTTCCACCAATAATTCTCAAACTCTAAAATATTCTCAGGCCTAGTAACACCACTTCCTGGCAAACACAGTCATAATTTTCCTTACCCCATGATTCAAGAAGAAAGTAATAAGTTTTTTCAGACGCCTAAGGCTATAAACAAACTTATTTTTCTTCTTGGCATGAGGGGGTTCCTCTTCACCTGGTGGGAGACAAAAAAGTCTGGAAAGGAAAAAAAAAAAAGGCATTCTTATTCAATCACGCATATAATCAATCAACCTGCAAAGGATTAGAAATTCTATGAGGATTTAGAACTCAAAAACTGTCCTCAGATTACTATTCATCTAAGCCACTTACCGTGGAATTTGGGAACTCTGAAGTTGCTGGCTAAATCTAAGAGTCAAATCATTGCTAAATTCTAACATCTCCTGGTATCACACATTACAAATGATAGAGTGGTAAAAATGCTGAGTAGCTACCAGCACATGGTCCAAAATGGCAGCTATGAAGCTTTACGTCAGACTCCTAAGGATACCCTTCAGGAGTCAGAAGAAGCTCTATATCCATTCTTTCTCCAGACCAAGATGAGGATACTAAACATAACCAAATATGGGGAGAAATGACAGTCAAAAAGGATTTTCAAAAAAAATAATAAATTCTTATTTATACAGAGGTTTTAGAATCAGCTTTTAAAAGTACCCAAATACAGCAAATCCAACTGTGACAAATGATGTAAAATGAACCATGATAATGAATTGTTTCATATTATGTTGTTATACATAACCAGATGTTTACAAAAGGGTAGGCTGAAAATCAAGTGTGACATCCATATGGGAATTTTCTTAAAAAGGGCTACAATTTAACATTAAAAAGTGGACAAATATCAACCTTAACTTCCACTTTTAGAAATAACAGAAGATAAATCAAGCCAGCAAATGAGATTTCATATATGGGAGAGCAGGGGAGGTGAACACTGACAAAAATAATCTATTGCTGAAACTTAGAGCTTTCCCCCTTTTTCCTTTCTTGAAGATAAGGTCAGAAAAAAGCCCAAAGAAACAACAAACACACTGCTGATTCAGCAGGTCAACTGGCTACCAAAATGACAAATCTCAGATTAAGTACACCTTCCACAGGATGTACATCTACAACAAGACAAATTCTCAATTTTTTTTTTAATTGTATGACTTAGAAAGATACCTTTTGCAGAGCAATTCTCCAGCCACTACAGCTAAGGGTCTATATGTCGCATAAACAAAATGATACATAGCTTCACATTCTTCTGATGATACTGTATTCTCACAATTCCTATGCAAAAGAAGAAAATAGAAATGCTAAGGTTGTAACTTTAAAGAGTTTTCAAATACCATACTCAATACTATTGATTCTAAAAAGTTCAATTTAAACAATCATTTATATAAAATGATACCAAAATGTTATCAGTATTATTGTACTGTTTGATTTTAAACTAAATTTGCCATTTGGAATACAATTCATGATTCCATTAAACTTTAGGACTTAATCATCAATAAGTTCTTTAGAAAACTATTTAAATAAATTACATAGTTTAAAAGCCCATTATAAATCTGATTAGTCCATAATCTAGTTCTTATTAGAAGTCAAATCTGACTTGCAAGGACTGTGTATCATTTAAACATTACACAGTAATGAAGCCTTTTTCTCAACACAAAAAGTCACAGAGTAGTATTAGTCTTATTTCTAAAAATCACCTTTATAAACATTTGTATGATTTGTGTGTGTGTTTATAATAGGAATCACTATTATAAAATGATATAAAAGATATCACTGTAATAAAAGTCTGGACTACTGTACTTAAAGCCCCTTCAAATATAATAGTTCTATACCATTATATTATAGTTTTTTATACTTGCATGTCACATCTTTAACTTCTAAAGTCAAGTCGTGTCTATCATACTATAGCATTATTATTCCAAAAAAGATCACATATAATTTTATTATTTCAGTAGCATATTAAGGTATTTCAAATAAAAAAGGCTATTCAGTAAATACTGTAACAGGGCCAAGAATAAAATCCACAACCAAAATCCAAATCCTACCTATTCTAACCAGCAGATAGCACTCCTCTTTTAATGCTATCACATTTTTAAAATCTCTTGGACAGAATCTATTCCCAGGGCTATTTCAATTTGACCATCCTTTTCTGTGTCTCCACACTTTTCTCTGAATAACCTTCCTAAATCATAGTTCTGATCAAAAATAGAGGTTCTCAATATCTATTAAATAAAAATCTACTTTATAAATAATGCCAAATTTTGGCATTTAAAGTCCTTTAGAATCTGGCTAGAATCTAGTTTTCTAGCCTTATCTCACATCACCCTAAATTTTGGCCAATCCCATTCTTTCTTACCCCTCCCATCTCTATGCCTTTTCTCTTCCCATCTCTAAAGATGGATTCCCCACCCTTTGCCATCCTCCACATGTTGAAGCTTCGTTTTTTGATAGACCAACAAACGCCGCATCATCAATGAAACTCTGGCTTATACTGCACTCTTCCTTCTCCCAGTGATCTCTTCCTCCTCCAATTTTTCATGCACTTCGCTTAGACAAATCTTTTTCAATTATTATTTTGTCTAGTTATTTGTGTGCTTGTATTTTCCGGTCTTTGAAACTTCTAAAGAATAGGGTCCATGTCACTTGTTTTTATCACTGGCATAAACTAGGCACTTAATAAATACTAAATGTAATGTTCCTTTAATGGTGTTTTTCTATTAATAACTCTAACCTTTGGAAAACAAAACAAAACTTAACAGCATGAGATAGTGGTAGAAATGTATTTGGAGTCAGAGGTGCTGGGTTGAAATCTTAGCTCTGCTACTTACTACCTGTGTGATTCAGGATAAGTCATTTCACCTCTCTAGGCCTCAGTTTCCTCATCGGTAAAATGAGGGAGTTCTTCACAGGAGCAGGACTGAGAGTAAGAGTACATGGAAATGCTGTGGCAATCTAAGAAACGAGGGTGCACAAGGCATTAAACTATGAATGCCATTATTTCTGACCCAAAATCTGTTTTCCATAAAATGAAATGCACTTGTAGTTGAAATGGTACTTAGGTTATGTGAAACCCACAATAATTCTTGCTGGCCCTCAGAAATCTTTCATTTACTTTAGAATGTGAGACTTGTCAAATCAAGTAGTGAAACAGAAGTATTCACTTTGGTATTTTCCTTGGGGGCAGTTATAACTATGTGACATAGACAATCAACTCCAGTGGCTTCTGATTGCCTATAGGATAAAATACAACCACTTCTGTTTATTTTTAAGACCTTACACAACCTTAGCCCCATCTATCTTTCCAGGCTCACTGAACATTACTCTCCCTCCCATACTCTGCAATAGAGACAAAATATTCTCTCTGCTCCATCACTTGTGACTGTCTCCTCATACTTAGGATGCATTCTCTCTTTCCTCCCTCTTTGAGTCCTTCTTTTACTTTAAAATGCAGTTCAAATTGGTCATCTTCTTCTGCATAAGCTTTCCTAGTCCCTTCAACTGCTAGTGCTCTCACTCCCAACTTTGTATTTAACTACTTTATGTTTGCATTTATGTCTTCTCAGTATGTAATCTATGTACATAAGACTCTTTTTTATTGTTCGTTTTTTTTTGTTGTTGTTGTTTTTTGCTGAGGTAACTGGAGTTAAGTGACTTGCCCAGGGTTACACAGCTAGGAAGTGTTGTGTCTGAAGCTGGATTTGAATTCAGGTCCTCCTGACTTCAGGGCTGGTGCTCTAACCACTGTGCCACCTAGCTACTCCTGTACATAAGACTCTTAAGATTAGAAGGGAAGCAGAAAGTTGGGAAAAAATTTTTTACAGTTAATGTTTCTGAAAAAGGCCTCATTTTTAAAATATAAAGAGAGGCAGAGCCAAGATGGCAAAGTGAAGCCAGAAAGTTGCTACACCTTTCCCCATTTCCCTCAAAAACCACATGAAATCAAGCTTCTGAGCAGTCTGAGGGAATGAAACCACTCTCCAGCTCAAGACAGATTAGGACTTCGAGAAACATCAGTTTCACTAGGGTGAAAGGAGAGTGTAAAGCCCAGCTCAGAGACACTCTGGAAAAGCTAGTGAGAAAGTCTTATTCACAGCAGATCAGCAACTGACATTGTTGGTCCTGGCTCAGGAGTGGAGCAGACCAGCAGGGTAGCCTCCAGTCCCAGCTTGGAAGGCAAATTGCCAACTACAAAAACCAAGCTGTTTCCTGGAGAGACCAGGTGGTGCTATCCCCTCCTGTGAGCAAGACATCAAACACAACCAAGGCTCAGAGATGCACAGGAAGCTTGGGAAGTTCGTCCCTTGTACCCCAGGGGCAGAGCTATACGTTAAAAGGCACAAAAGGGGGAAAAAAAAAAGAGATGGGAAAAAAATGATCAAGAAACAGAAAAGAACCTTAACCATAGAAAGCTACTATGGAGACAGAAAAGACCAAAACATTAACTCAGAGGACAAAATCTCATAAAGTAATATGACTTGGTCTCAAGTCTAAAGAGGCTTCTTGGAAGTGCTCATAAAAGATTTTTAAAAGCAAATAGGAGAGGGGGCAGCTAGATGACACAGTGGATAGAGTGGACACAGGATAGAGTACCATCCCTGAAGTCAGGAGGACCTGAGTTCAAATGTGACCTCAGACACTTAACACTTCCTAGCTGTGTGACTCTGAGCAAGTCACTTAACCCCGATTGCCACAGCAAAAAAAAAAAAAAAAAAAAATAGGAGAGAGAAGAAAAAATAAGAAATGAGATGTATACAAGAGAAAGTCAACAGCTTGGAAAAGGAAACAATTTCTTTAAAAATACAATTGGCCAAATGACCAAAAAAAATTCACTGAAGAAATCAATTCCTTCAAAAACACAACAGGCCAAATGTAAAAAAAAAAAAAAATTCACTGAAGAAAACATCACCTTGAAAAGTAGAATGAAACAAATGAGAAGAAATACAAAAGCTAACTAAAGAAAATCACACATTAAAAAGTAGAATGGGACAAATGGAAGCTAATGACTCTGTTAGACATCAAGAATCAGTCAAACTAAAAAGAATGGGAAAATGAAAGAAAATGTAAATACTTCATTGGAAAAACAGCTGACCTGGACTTAGATCCAGGAAGATTATTGGTCTACTTGAAGGTCATGACAAAAAAAAAAAAAAAAAAAAAAACTGGATAGTATTCTTCTAGGGATAATCAAGGATAAGTGTCCTGATATATTAAAACCAGAGAGGGAAATAAAATAGTCATTGAAAGAATCCATCAAACACCTCCAGAAAGAGATTCCTTCCACAAGGAAAACCCCAAGGGGCATTGTTGCACAACTCCAAATTATAATCTCAAGGAAAAAATACTATAGGCTGCCCCCCTCCCAAAAAAAACCACAACAATTCAAGTATTGAGGAGCAACAATTAGGATTACACAGGATCTGGCAGCTTCTACAATAAAGGATCAGAGGCCCTGGAATACCATATTCTAGAAGTCAAAGGACCTGGGCTTACAACCAAGAATTAACTGTCCAGTAAGACTGAGCATCATCTTTCAGGGGGAAGATATGGATCTTCAATGAAGTAAGATTTTTAATCATTTCTATTGAAAAAAAGATAACTAAAATCTTTAGAGAATTAACTCAAATTTATAAGAATACAAGTCATTCCCCGATTCATAGTCAAAGGATATGAACAGATAATTTTCAGATAAAGAAATTAAAGCCATTTCTAATCATATAAAAATGCTATAAATCACTATTAGAGGAAAGCGAATTAAGATAACTCTTGAGGTACCACCTCATACCTCTCACATTGGCTAAGATAGCAAGAAAAAATAGCAATAAATGTTGGAAGGGATGTAGGAAAACTGGGACATTAATGCATTGTTGGTGGAAATGTGAAATCATCCAACCAATCTAGAAAGCAATTTGTAACTATGCCCAAAGGGCTATCAAACTGTATGTGCTCTTTGATCCAATAGTGCCACTATTAGGTCTTTTCCCAAAGAGATCATAAGAGAGGGAAAATGATGCACATGTGCAAAAATGTTTATAGCAGCTCTTTTTGTAGTGACAAGATACTAGAAACTGAGTGAATGCCCATCAGATGGGAAATGGCTGAACAAGTTATGGTGTATGAACGTAATGTAATATTACTGTTTTATAAAAAATGATAAGCAGAATGATTCCAGAAAAGCCTGGAAAGACTTAAATGAACTGATGTTGAATAAAGTGAGCAGAACCAAGAAAATACTATACATAGTGACAAGATTATGTAATGATCAACTGTGATGGATTTGGCTCTTCTCAACAATGCAGTGATTTCAAGGCTTGGGATCAAGAGACTTAGGATGGAAGACGCCATCCACAACCAGAGAGAGAACAATGGAGACTGAATGTGGATTGAAGCATAGTATTTCACCAATTTTGCTTGTTTTTCTTTCTCAAATTTTTCCCCTTTTGGTCTGATTTTTCTCACACAACATGAGAAATATGAAAATATGCTTAGAAGCATTGTACATATTTAATCTATCTCACATTACTTGCTGTCTTGGGGAGAGAAAAAATATGGAACATAAATGATTACAAAAATGAATGTTGAAAACTATCTTTACATAAAGATTTGGAAAAATAAAATACTACTGAAAATTTAAAAAAAAATTGTTTCTTTATATTTGTTTCCCCAGAGCCAAGTAAAAGGCCTAGCACAAAGTAAATGCTCAATAAGTATTTGCTGATTGATTAAATTCCTGAAACCAATTCACTGAAAATGAATCACTAGATATGCAGGCTACATCACTAACAGAACCTTAAAATGTACATTAGGAATAAATAACTAAAAAGAATAAAGTTTTTATAAACTAAACATTAAACTGCTTTTATCTAACAAATTTTGTACAACTGCAAGAAATCATTTAGAAGGCAATGTGGTATTGAGAAAACTATTCTGTAGTGCTTGTTTAGTTATCTTTGATTGCAAATTCTTTGTCAGTCATTACTATTTTCTTCTAGACATGCTCCCCATTTATCTTGCTGGGAAAATGTCCTGTTATTAATAAAAATATCTCACTCTAACTGTTCCTCATTCCCCAACTTCATTTCCTCCACCATAGGTTACTGATAGAATACATTATAATGGGCACATATGCCACAAAAGTCACAGATGTCTCTGTGCTCCATAGTAGAAAGTATACCAGCCTCCTTACTAACACTTTGTTAATGAAAATTCTCATCTTACCCACAGAGGGAAGCTAAGGCTCAGTCATGCTCTACACACAACTAGAAGGTCCAACACTAATTTCTTTCCTATTAGATTATAAACTCATAGACAGCAGGATTTCCTTCATAGCTTTGTATTCCCAACATCCAGTAAAGGACTTTGAGGAAAATATAATAAACAGTAATATTATTTATTCCCTGTTTACTAGAAGACACAAAACATCAATCATCCTCAGCTTCAACTTTTTTTCACCTTATAATGAAAGATTTTCACTAATTTTATAATTCTTAAGGCAATCACATAATTCTCATCCTAATCAAATGCTTAAAATATATATTGCATAAATACAAATGTGTGTGTATACATATGCACAGCCATATTTATTATTATATGTAAAACTAAGCATTTGCCTCTTTGAAACAAGCTCGCAGAGGACAGAGGCTATTTTGTTTTTATTGCTGTATACCCAGTGCTTAGCACCTAAAAAATGCTTTACTGCTTAAGATTTTGAAAACTGATTTCAAATACCTTTATGGACCCCGGTTTCCTTATCTATAAAATGGAAAAATAGTGCTAAGGACTTTTTCCTTGGTGTAACAGTCTGATATGCTATAAATTATATTAGAGATAAAAATTATGTTCTTCAACATACAGAGTAAATGTATAATATTGGCTCTTAAAAAAATTGATTATTCTACATCATATAGCTAACAGTAAGAGAAACAGAAGCCAAAAAGGCTACTTGTCAATAACAGCTGAATATCCCATGACACAACCAACACTGAGAAAAATAACATTGACTTCTGGCAAAATCATCTTTCCATTTATTGCACTAAAATTCTGATTGTATCCTGTATGTAATGGCTGTCTTTTGCAGAGTACATGCCTAAAAGGAAAACTCTTTCCTCCATCAGACCTATTCACAGCCACCAAAGGATTAGTTTTCCAAACTCTTTACTGCAACAGTACATTTTTCCAATTGCCCATATGATCCAATTACATTCACCTTCCCAGTGAACTACTCAAAACTATTTTCAGAGAGTAAGAAGATGGTAAATTAGAAACTCTGAGGAATTTTGCATCTAAGCATAACTTAACAGATTTGTGGTTTTTGTCTTTAAGCAGAATAATTGAAGGAAAGATCTCAAGTTTAGATCTATACTCTGCCAAGATGAATCAATGGGCTCCTTATAAAAAATGTTTCATATGCAGAAAATTGTCCAATGGCAGGAATTATGATAAAGGAAAAAGGAATGAGAATAGATAAAAGTAAGACTTCATTGAAGTGGGAAAATAAATTTGTGTACATTAGTGCTAAAGTTAGTCAACATTAGAAGTGTTTCACTTAAAACGTTTCAATCATATTCAGTAATTATCAAATGTTTTATTAAATACCTATTTTGTAAAAGATTCTGGAGTTATGAAAATAATATAAGATATAGATGTGGAAAAATAATAGTAATACAAGCAAAATGTGATTCCTACAATCACAAAAGGGTACAGATAAAGAATTTTAGGGGGCAATGGAAAATAGCAATGAACCCAGAGTCAGATTGGTAATGCAATCAGACAACTTACTTGGGAAATAAAAGATGCATTACAATGGAGAGTTATTAGAAGCAATGCTCTCTAAAGATAATGATGGGCTGAACTGGTATAATAGCAATAGGAATGAATAAAAGAGGTCAGGTTTTGGCAACCAATTAAATAAGTAAAATTTTAAAAAAAGGTGAGAGTAAAATGACTGTAATTTCAGATGTACAAAATAATCAATAGTTTTGCCTCGAGTGCCCGGTATTCTTCAGCTAGTAAGAACTATAGTTCACTCAAGTTCAAAACTCTGGTGTCATTCTTGACTTCTCTGGTTTACTCCACAGTCTAGTCTTGCCATTTCCACTGCCATATTACTACTTTCCTCCCTTACATAGACACCCCCACAAGTGAGGCCCTCATCATTACTTGCTAGCTCCATCCCTATTTATATAGCTTTATTTCACATAACTCCTTTCTACTGACTCTAAGATCTTATCATATTGGTCTTCTAGCTAAGACTCACTCATATAATACCCCATTTCCCATCTCCGTATCTTTTTATTAGCTATCCTTTCATACCTAAAATGTCCTTCCACCTCACCTCCACTTGTTGAGACTCAGATCAAGTTGCATTTTTTTTTCTTTTGGTCTATTCCTATCACCCCACAGATGTTAATAATCTCCCTCCAAATCATCTTTTGTATGTATATAGATATTTTGTATGCATGTGTGTGTCTGTGTGTATAGTCTCTTTGCTTAGGATGTACACTCTGAGGGTATAGACTATTTTCCCTTTGTAACTCCAGCACCAAGTCCAGTAGATACTTAGTAGATACTTAACATATAGTTGTTGATCTACTAACAAAGAAAACAGCTATAAGAAGCCTATGGAAAAGGCAGAATGCCTACCAGAGTGAACTTGAGAAATTCCAGTATTTTTCTCCTTGAGGATTTTGTCTTAATTCACACAAACAGATTGAAGATGAATGCACCAAGAAAAGGGAAAAAAAAAGACATATCAATCACTTTCCTCCCTCAAACTCATACAGCACATTATACTTTTCAAAGCCTGTTATACTATATCCTAATACTTTTTTAAGACATGAGGGGGGGGTACTTTCTTAAAAAACAAAAGATGTATAGCTCAGAGAAGAGCTTAGAGAGCATTTATTTCAGCCCCCTGTATTATAGACAGGGAAAAGGAAGCTAGGGAACGTGAAGGGACTTGGCTGAGGTCACACAGGTAAGTAGTAAGCAGCTAAGCCAAAATTCATACCTGGTGTATTCTTGACTCCAAATCCCGTGTTCTTTCAACTAAACTACATCATTTAGGAATGATATTGTCCATGTACAATCTCACATATTCTATTAGTCATTTTAGAAACCAAAAATTATTTTGTTTAGGAAAAAATAAGGAAGGAAATAAGAATCTAGTTCAGAGTAAGACTGGTTATGATCTTACAGTGGGGAGTTTATGATGTGATTACTATCTGTACTTTTTTCTTCAGTTTGACAGAATTCAGGACCTACTATATGAAGTGAAGGTAGTTGGAGACTTGCAGTACTTGCCCCATGAAACAGCCCTTTTTTACTAAATCCTTTAGTCACATAGAAGTGCAAAGGAATCCATCAACTGTTGCAAACAGCATGTTCCTGTTTACACATTATTATTGGAAGCAAAGGAAGATAGAGATGGCACCTAGGCATGCTGCCAGTCTGTCTCTTGAAGCATGAAAACTATCTGAGCCTTCTAATTCAATTCTCTTGGCAGCCCAATCAGAAAGAGTCACAGAGGCATGACAATTCACTCCTATCCAGCATTCTATGAGCCAAGCCACTTGTTGACCATAACCATGTGCAAAAAGTCTACTACCCTCTCTGTCCTGCTCTACAGCTGCTTAAGACATTCCTCAAATAAAATGAAGCAACCCCTCAACTACCAAAAAAGGTCCTTGTCTCCACTCCTCCTCTCTGCCCAACCAGCAAAAAGAGAAATACATAAGTCTGTTTTCTCTCACCTTTGAAGTGTTGCCATCAGCTACGTGTTTGAAACCATGATTTCTTAGAGGGAAAGAAGGTAGGGAACAGAATGAAAAGGATCAAAGAAGAAAAAGCAGATTATTTTTCTTGGTTTTGAAGGGTGGAAAAAAAAGAGATAGAGTTCCTTCTTTTTATGATACAATTAACAATGGCACCATTATTTCTTTGAGATACACACACAAAAGCCAAAAGAATCAGGCCCCCTACAGAAAAAAAAAAACAAAACAACAACAAAAACCATCAGAGAGTAATAACCACAGTCTTAAAGTTGAGGAATTCATAGTGCCAAGTGTCCAATAAAGGTTAAGCCTCCAGGATTTAGGCTTCTAAAAATAAGCACCATTTCTGCATACCAACACTGTGATATAATAAGTGTATCCTTTCCTCCACAGTATAACTATGTCAAGGGGTACAGCAATGGGGGCCCTGGGAGTAAGGGGGCAGGGGGAAAAGAACTCCATGAATTCATATCTGATTGCCTCCCTTCCCCTTATCCCCACAGCAGTCTGCAGATTTTTGGCATCTTACATTCCAAGAGAGATGGCTACAATCCCCACACCCCAATAATCACTTCTTCAAAATGCCAAAAACTACCAGATCTAATGATATAGCAAATCTCTGCTCACAACTGCCAATACATGCTATGGAGTCATCTTTCTCCCTCGCTCAAAAATATGCCTTTTCCTTAAAATTTTCTATAACTGTAAATAGAGCTTATACACAAACCTACAAGTCATATTTCCTGTGCCATCCATTAGCTTCTGGAAAGATGTATGTGTATCAGAAATTAAAACCTGTATGTCTTTCAAATTTATTATTCTTATAATAGTGGTGAGTACT
This sequence comes from Myrmecobius fasciatus, assembly GCA_023553655.1. Lineage (NCBI taxonomy): Eukaryota > Metazoa > Chordata > Mammalia > Dasyuromorphia > Myrmecobiidae > Myrmecobius > Myrmecobius fasciatus. Next base: position 345,313 of record JAJPUD010001359.1, read on the forward strand.
ACTCAAAGAAAAAAAAAAAAGTTGCTTCCCATGATTGCTTTCACTTGCCCAGCGGGTACCTAAAAAATAAACAAACCATACATTACCTGACCCAAAAGCAGGAACACACCATTCCTAATGCTGAGAAAGCAAGGTAAATCTGGTCAATGGATGGCAGGCCAGTAAAAATATTAACATTAATTTACACCAGCACACAAATCTGTAGGATTTATATTCATCCTATAATATTTTGACTTATATTTTATTTATATGAAAATAATTACTATAACCACCCTAATTGTATTCAAGAAGGTAGGATGTCACATCCTAAATGTTGTGCCCTGGATATAAAATCAATGCCAGGAGATGCACAGTAGTGAAAATATATGTAGGCTGGCAGATTTTAAGAGATTATTCACAAGGCTAAATTAAAGCCAGCTTAGTTTTTTAGCACTTGTTGCCTTATCACCAGGGTAACTTATACCACTTAATGTGAGCCACAAATCCTCAAACAAACCACCCCCACATCCTAGTCAATTTGAACAAACTTAACCCAAGGTCAGGTAACACTACCCCCTTAATTCTTATAGAGGCTTGATAGCCTCTATTTTCTAAACCAAGTATCCAACCTAGATTCAAAACATTTCAATATTCATTCTAGTCTATTCAAAGAAGAGGCTACAGTGGATACACATTTTATTGCCTTTAATCAGTCACTGTACTGAAGATGGGAGTCATCAGTAGAAAATTAACAGCCTGTTCTCTCCATGCTTGTTATGCTGCATGTAAAATCAGGATCAGAGCAATCCCATTAAACCTAAAGGGAGTCTTTTCCCTTATCAGAGTGCAAAAGGCTATAGTTATTTTCAGCAGGAACTTGTGTCTATTAGGCAAGAAAGAAAGAACCTCAATTTAAACATGAGCTCTACCAAAAAAAGAGGAAAATTTAAAAAGACAAAAGTTATGAACATTTCTTGCTTCTTCCTCATATTACTTTAAGAAGTGTTTATATAGAATTTTGAAATTCTAAACAGTAAACATTTTGAACACATACTCAATTTTTCACCATGCAATAATATCATGCTGTTAGATAATTGTTATTGGTAGGAATTACATGTTTTAAATACCAGACTCATATGAGCTCTATCATCCAAGGGTTCCCATCCACATCAAGTTCCCATCCTGTGCTTTTTTTTAAATAGCAAGAAATGCTATGATCAACTACAGTTCCAGTATGTTCTAGGAGGAAGTTCTTGTACAATTTCATCTATTATCTTTAATATTACAGCCCAGTAAATTTAAATAAAATAAAAATAAGGCCTAAAATTAGGTTTTTAAAAGATAATCTGAAGATTATGTAGGCTGAACAAAGATAGAGAAATAACTTTACATCATATTTCAAGTGTTAGAGAAATTCCTCAGGGATTTTCTCCCCTAAAAAATATACTGGTTAGAGTAAATTCTAGCATCAATGGGTGGGTAAAGAAAAGTAGAAACACACACAAACACACACACATGTTAATCTTGAATTTTTTTCCATCTTATTTCAAAGCAAGTAACATATATGAGCCATTATAACTGCTCACAGATATATAAAAGAATACATAAACCAATCAACTTTATACTATTGGTCCAGCTGGAACATTATTTCAATAATGAATTAAAAAGATTCTAATCACAAAAGTCAGCTGATTCAACACCAAAAAGTTACCACAGACCAGACAAAAGCCATTTCATCCAAATTTCCATGAAGTGCTTGTGCACTTGTGACCAAAACTAGCTTTGACAATGATATTGGTCATAATGAGGTTCTCAAATGCTCTGCTGGATCTCTAATTCTTGTCTCATGTACATCTGCTAATAATCTAAATAAACAATTGGGCCTTCTGCTCCAGCCGCATTCATAGCATGAAACAAAAATGGCAGATGTGGTGACCAATACCTGCCATGGAATCTGTTAACAAACGTATACTCAGAGGAAAAAGAGGTTTTATGGCAGCCTGCAAAGTTTTTAAAACAATAAAATATTCAGCACTAAGTTATTTAGAACCAGTTGAATGACTAGACCCAAGAAATAGTAACTAACAAACTGATATACAAATGACATAATTTAAATTTACTAACAGTGCCACAAAGCTTTGTCATTGGCCCTGGGTGTTCAATAATTTTATCAACAACATGAATAAAGATGAAGAAAGCATGCTTGTGAAATCTACAGATGGTAAATAAAGCTGAGAGTTAATAACACTGGAATAAACAAGAACCAAAAGAGATCTTGGTAAATTAGAATGATAGGACAAATATAAAAAAGTGAACTTTTAACAATGACAAGTATATAAACTTTCCATGTATTACGATAAATGTGTTTTCATGAACAGTCATTATCAACTACACAACTATAATATGGGGAACTAGATATTCATATGAAATTGTTGTTCCCCCCTCCTTAAAAAAAAAAAAAAAAAAAAAAAAATTAGAAATTTTAGCTGACTACCAGCTCAATGTATGTCGATAGAATAATGTAGCAGCCAAAAACCCAAATGCATTGTTAAGCTGCACTGTTCCTAATGAAAGTATTCCAAATAAAGGTGTTAACAATGCAAATGTTCTTTCAGCTCTATTCAGGCCACATCAGAAACACTATGTCAAATTCTGAGCATCGCCTTTTAGTAAAGATACTGACTGACAAGTGGAGGAGAACAATCAATATGAAGAGAACTAAAGGCAAGCCATACAAGATCAGTTGAAGAGGACAAGAAAACTGACTTCATGTCTTTTAAAGAATATCACAGAGTAGTGGGATTATACTTGTTTGGCTTCTTCCTACTACAGAACTAGTATAAGCTCCCCGGAGGCAAGCATGGTTTCATTTATGTCTTTATCCATAACATTGAGTAGAGTGTTTTACACATAAGAAAGCAAGAGGATACAGTATAAGGCACACTGGACTGGGAATTGGGAGTGACCACAGGTCAGGTCTCACCTCTGACCTGCCCTATCTTCATGCCTATAGACAAATCACCTTCAGTTATCTCATCTGTAAAATGGAGGCATAACACCACTTTGATCACAGAGTGGTTGTGAAAAGCTTTGCAAACTTTAAGAAACCAGAAAAATGGGAGCTATTATTTGCTAGGCACTTTAAAATGTATATTCAATCAAATTGGGTTCTACTGAAAATTGCAGTCAGATATTTTGGTTTGATAGGCCAGAAAAATCCTAACATTTATAGCTGTTTCTGAAGATACTGAGATCAACAATAGAAGAGGTCTTCCTGCAAGGGTTGAACCAGCAATTATCAGGAATGTTGAACCATATAACCTCTGAGATTTTATGAAACCTATTTGGCATTCCTTAATTGTAAAAAGGAAAAAAAAAAGAAAAAAAATTGAACTTTGTATCTAGGTTTTGTACTAGCAATCTAGGCCAAGAAATAAACTCACCAAGATTTTCAGTAAGACTTTCAACAGCTGCAACGTAAACACAAAGCTTGCTGGTTCCGGAGTAGAACAACAAGAGCACATTACTGGGATTTAACAATGGGACACTACTCCTTCTAGCACAAGAACAAATAAGAAGAACAAAAAGGGTGCTTTGTACTTTCATCATCTGGCCCTTTTTGCTTACTAAAAACCGAAATGTTTCATTTTTTTAAAGACCAGTAGAAAATATACTGTAATATCTTATTTAGTCATACTACTACTATTCAATTAAATAATTTTATGAGAAATGTGTAAAAAAAAAAATCCATTTAGACCATTATCTCTCATTGACTTTCCTAAAAGTTATTCTATCAACAGAGGGCTGAGAATACTGATATTTTCCAAAGACTGGTGTATTGGAAAGGAGCTGGGCACCCCCCAGTGGCTATAAATGCTACACACCCAATGATTTTTAGAGAGCAGCAGCATCCAGGGGATACCCTTGCTTTTTTGGCATAGTGATATTATGTGACAAGTACTCAACTAACATATAGGGGACTTGTGGAATCCTGGTTTTGACACTGATTTACCATATGACCCAAGGGCACATTTCTTATCTACTCTCTGGGCCTCAATTCCTAGATTTATAAAAGAAGCATTAAGATTCTACAATTCTTAGGACACTAAAGCACCATCAACTACAGCAATTAGAATAATTTCAGAGAGATGCTGGATTCATCTAGAGCTCTCAGGATTAGAAATCCATACATAATTTATCATTTATATCCCAGAATCAGAAAAAGGCTTTATCACCCCAAATATTAAATTCTTCCAACTTTTAGGTACAAATTTTCTATCATATTATCATACTCTCACTTTTATGAGATGACTTTCACCTCCTTAAGTACATCTCTCCCTGAACCTCACCCTAACTTCACTAAAGATAATCCCCAGTGCTATCTTTACAATGTTGCTCAAAAATAGTTCAAGTATTATTTCCACTTAATAGATGAGAAAACTGAGGTTCAAAAACTTGAAGTGAATTAACCTATGGCTATGTCACTGGGCATTAAGTAACAGTGAGCTGCCAGGACCTGGCCATTTTTCCTGACTCTAGGTCTGGTGTTCCATTTTTTCACTATGCCACACTGCTTCCTGGCAGCATCTTAACCCAAAAATCACACTAATTCAGATACAATCAGCATACTGAGCATTTGCTTTTCATTAGAGAAGCATCCCTATTGCCCTCAGTAAGAATTGGAAAAAAGGAAGCAACACAAATGGTTAAAAAGGGGTCCAACACTGATACACTGTTGGTGGAACTGTGAACGGATCCAACCATTCTGGAGAGCAACTTGGAACTATGCCCAAAAAGTTGTCAAACTGTGCATACCCTTTGACCCAGCAGTGTTTCTACTGGGCCTATATCCCAAAGAGATCTTAGAGGAGGGAAAGGGCCCCACATGTGCAAGAATGTTTGTGGCAGCCCTTTTTGTGGTGGCTAGAAACTCGAAACTGAAGGGATGCCCATCAATTGGAGAGTGGCTGAATAAATTATGGTATATGAATGTTATGGAATATTATTGCTCTGTAAGAAACGATCAGCAGGACGATTTCAGAGAGGCCTGGAGAGACTTGCATGATGATGCTGAGTGAAACGAGCAGAACCAGATCATCATACACAGCAACAACAGTATTACATGATGATCAATTCTGATGGACATGGCTCTCTGCAACAAAGAATTGTCTCAAACCAGTTCCAATTGTTCACTGAAGAAAACCATATACACCCAGAGAGAGGGAAATGAAATATGGACCACAACATAACATTTTCATGATCTCTACTGACATTTGTTTGCATTGTGTTGCCTTTCTCTGATTCTTTTTTTTTTCTTGTAGATAGGATTTTTCTTGCATAACTTCTCAAGCATTTCAACATTATTAGCATGTAGTGGACTTCCTGCCATCTAGGGGAGGGGAGGGGACTGGGGGTAAAATTTGTAATGGAAAGCTTTGTAAAGATCAATGTTGGGGAACTACCCATACATATGTTATACAAATAAAAAGCTTTAATAAAAAAAAAAAAAAAGGGTCCAAGCCTGTGTTCATTTAATGATTCAGTATAAAATCTGTCAATTTATAATTCTTCAAAGAAAAAAACTCTTTTGTATAAAACTATATGGAATGTAAACTTAGTCCTAATCTGAAGTTACAACATTGACAGCAGAACATTTTACATATCATTCTTTGTTTCTTCCCCAACAAAGCTAGTGCTTCCACCAAATAAGAACCCATACTGTTCTGGAAGTCAGAAGAAAAAACAGCTGCTGAGAAGGCAAGAACACTATCTTTTATATAGTTAATTTTTGGCATATTCTCTTCCTATGTCAATCTAGGTTGACTGAGCAAAAGCTGAATAAGCCAGCAAGGTACACAAGCTGACCACTAAACGCAGAATGGTTCAGGGCTACACTAGCCATAATAAATGAATGATCCCTGGGTTGACAGTCATAATGTTTTCTTGCCTCCAATATGTTTCTAGACCAACAATTCCTTTTTTAAAAGTTCCTTAAAGAAATGGATTGGATTATGGATCTTCCAATAAAAACTTATTTAACTATTTAAAGATGAAGATGTTTTCTCTCAACCTTTACATCAATTTTTTTAAAGGTAGAGTTCATTTTTTTAAATTAAACCGTGACATTCATTCTTATTCTCAATTATAGACTATTTATTTGAAAGCCACAACTGGAACACTGAGGCTGGACTGAAACTAGCCAGAGAGAATAATAACTTAACAGGTAAGATATTTTCCATTTTTACTACCCAAGTGACCATGAACAAGGCATTTAACCTCACTAGACTTCAGTTTCCTCATCTGCAAAATGGGAAGAGATAAAGTATTGCTGGACTATATGATGTCAAAGATCTCTTCCAATTCTAAATTATACGAGTTAAAAACAAAGTTTTTCTAAATACTTGGGCTCAAGAAAAAGCAGAGGATGATTAAGTCACATGAATGAATGTCAGCTAGCTTCCTATAACTTCATGAAGTTATACATTCTAGATTAAAAACCTACCTACCTGTAAACATTAACTCCATATGCAGCTTAGATTTGAGAGGAAAAAAATTTCCCCACAGTTCAGGCACACGATTTACTAAAATTAACTTACTTAAATCCAGTTTTTGTGATTTATACTAGGATTTTTAAAAAAAATTATCCTATAAAATGACAAACTATTATTCCATTAAGCTTATTTGCTTTGAAATCTTTCCCTGATTCTGATTTCTCCCAAAACCCAAAGTCTCTACCAAATTAACATGCATTTACTCAAATATTGCTTGGAATTATCCTCTAGTTGTTCTTTTTCTTATTTACCCAGCTAGATCACAAAAACAAAATCATATAATGTTAAGTGCCAAAAGAAACCTGAGCGATCAAAAGATCACAGATCTGGTACTAGAAGGAGATCAAAGGCCATCTATTCTAATGCTCCCTTTTTTGAAATCAAGAAAATTAAAGCTCAGGAAGGTTAAGTGATTTACCAACAGTCACAGAGATAGTAAGCATCAGAGGAAGGACTTGACCCTAGGTCCTCTTGATTCCAGTTCACTTTGTAACTGAACAGAAATCCCTACTACAATATCTCTGACAAAGTCATTTAAATCTCTACTTGAAGACCTCTAGTATTAAGAAACTAATGACCTACTAAAACAGACCTTTGGAAAGCTCAAATTATTGGTTACTTCCTTATATTTGGCCAAAATCTACCTTTCTGCAAATCACATTTATTGCTCCTAATTTTGACCAATAGGGCCTAAGAGAACAAGTTTAATGCTCTTCTGCACAATAAACCCTTCAAGTACTTCAAAGGTTAGAAACCAATTTTTTTTTTTTTTTACTTACTAATGTCCTTGGATCCTCATAGTGCCAGGCCCATAGTAGGTCCCTAAATACATAATTATTGAACATTACATCAGAGAAGAGGTTTATTGAGGCTACAAACTTTAGAGATGGGCCCAAAACCTTAGTAAAGGAGAGAAAAGAGCCACATACATAAAAAGATATTCCCCAATGCAGAGAGCCATATATTAACTATTTTCCACCATGAATTCTGATGACAACAAATGCACACCTTGAAGCCTGAGAGTGAAAGCTTTTGAAAGATCCTTACATCTGGTAGAACTTCTTAAAAACTAAATACAGCAAAATAGCTAGAAATATAATTAGTATATAGGAAGTAGAATAAAGTTAACTGTTAGTATCTTATCTCACTTCACTGAACTTAAGAAAACTTTCTTTAAAAACTCAGTGACAATAAAGTTAAAACCCATTAATTTTACCTATAAGCTGTTTGGCCTCCACCAACAGTTTTACCACATCCCCCAAAAATGTATAAAAATCAACAGTTTTATGTACAGCTTACTATATGCTATAAGTAAAATTCTCCACTCTTTTAAATTCAAGCCTATTTTCACTCACAAACAATCAAATATATATACAAATAGATATTTATCAAATATCAAATAGATATTTACAGGACCATCAGCATCACAAGTTTCATGGCTTCAACAGCTACTTCTGGTTCCTTGTCTGTAGTCATGGAAACAATTCGGTTCTATTGGATGCAAAATGACAAAAAAAAAAAAAAAAAGAAAAGAAAAGAAAAAAAAAACACATTTTGTTCAAGATAGTCTTTCAGTAACAAATGATATCTATTTGTCGTGTCAGTACTAAACAGAAATTGTATGAATTTTTTATTCCTTCCAAAATAACTACCACATAATTCTTAAGCCCAATAGTTTACTGCAACTGTTCATAGAAATCAATAATATTCAAACTATATATTCAAAACTAGACACAGGATAATAACATGCCTCAATAATACAAAATTTTACATGTACATAAGAAAATCAATACAGCCAAAATCAAAAGACAAATTATAAATAGGACATCTATATAGTTGCATTAAATATAGCTGATAAAAATCTGTCAACCAAAATCTGTGGAGAAGGGACACGAATCTATAAAATTAAGAACCATTCTCTGGATAGGCAATTAATAAAAGTTTATGAAAAGTTTTCTAAAGAAAAAATGTGAACTTTCAACTACCAGAAAAATAACAGTACCAAAAGACAGCTATCATTTCAGTTTCTGTATCCATAGAGTACAGCACTGTACTAAAACCCATAATAATCATAAAAATGCAATTCTATCTACAAAAAAATAACCTCTCTAGATTTCAGTTTCCTCATCTGCAAAATGGGAAGAGGTAAAGTATTGTTGGACTATGATGTCAAAGATCTCTTCCAATTCTAAATTATACAAGTTAAAAAAATTTTTCTAAATAGTTGGGCTCAAGAAAAAACAGAGGATGATTAAGTCACATGAATGAATGTCAGCTAGCTTCCTATAACTTCATGAAGTTATACATTCTAGATTAAAAACCTACATACCTGTAAACATTAACTCCATATGCAGCTTAGATTTGAGAGGAAAAAAATACAATTTCCACTAATGTGGAAAAACACTAAAGAATTCAAAAGAGAGACCACAGGAAAACAAGATCAATATTAACTCTTGTATTTGTCAAATACTTCTCTCCAGGTTTATTTTTACATATTACTTTCATGTACTCTGAAAACCGATCAAAATGACTTTCTCTCTTCCTCACATAAGAGCATTATCTTCTACCTCTATGCCTTTGCAAAGATAGTCCTCCATCCCTGAAATGTACTTTTTCTCCTCACAACTACTTCTTAGAATCACTAGATCAAACCAATTCTTCCCCCAAAAAATGTAAGCACACTGAGGGCAGAGATAGTTTGCATTTTGTCTTTGTATGTGTAGTGCCTAGCATGTTGTTATAATAAGTACCTAATAAACGTTTCTTGATTAACTGTTCACTGTAGTGTTAGATTATAAGTGATTGGAGAATCAGGCATTTCTGATCTAAGTTACATAATTATATTAAAATCACATCATACATAAAGGGCACTTAACTATTCTTTGATGTTGCTTCTATCTTCCTAAGGCAGAAATTGTCATAATTCTTTCTATATCCCCAATAGCTACAATACTAGATGATCAATCCATGTCAGCTTGACCTATCATATAAGTCATTTAGAAAGCAAAATTTTAACTACAAAAGTAATGTCAAAGAATATCTCTTCCTGCCTACTCTATCATAATTCATTAGAAACATAACAGAATCACTAACACAAGCTAAACATAAGGCATTAACTCTTCATGAGGTACTTGCAGTCCCACCTACTCCAAGCTTTTCCTAATGCATTCGTTCATCTTTCCTTTCTAATTACCCATAATGTTCATGTCCCTGAAATCTATTATATATGAACTCATACTATCATCTAAGTGTTTCATGCATATGTTTATCTCCCCAGAAATATTGGAAAGTTCTTGTAGTCAGGAAATGAGTATTTATCTTTTCATTGGATGCAGTGCTAAGCACATAGGTGTTCCATAAATACCTAATGAAATGAATTATTGAATTAACCTCCAAGAGCATAGCACTATCTTGTGTCAGCAACAAAAAATCAGAAATAACTATTTCAGCTGAAAAATAACACATTTTGGGGCAGCCAAGTGGCACAGTGGATAGAGCACCAGCCCTGAAGTCAGGAGGACCTGGGTTCAAATTTGATCTCAGACACTTAACACTTCCTAGCAGTATGACCCTGCAAGTCACTTAACCCCAACTGTCTCAGGGAAAAGAAACTAAAAATAAAAATAACACATTTTAGAGTCATTTTGAATTAAGCTAAGAAAGTGACTAAAATGTTTCACACCTTTAATCCAAATATTCCACAGCTAGATCAATTTAATCAATTTAGAAAGGTCTAATATACACCATATATTGATAGCATCAATTGCTGCAGTAGCAAAATACCCTAAGGTATTACAGGCAATTAGTGGCTAATTAGAGCCACTGGGCTTGGAGTCAGGAAGCTTGAGTTCAAATCTCATTTCAGATACTTTGTGACCCTGCACACTTCACAGGTTTTCTGTGACACTGAAATAAGGCATTATTTGTTTTGTTTGGGTTTAGTTTTAATTTTTTTATTTTTAATTTACGAAATAAAACAAGCAGTTCCATAACAGCGTAATTTAGAAAAAAAAAAAAAAAAAGATTACACATGAAAGGACAAATCTATTATGTACAACTTGCTATTTCTTTTAAATATATAATAAAGTTATCATGCAAATTCTCTCCCCCACCACCAATAGATACATTATGTATGTGTGTTACACATATGTAAAATCATTCTTTATATATTTCTCTTTACCAGTTTTTTCTCTGGATGCAAATAGTGTCTTCTTTCATATGTTCTTTGTAGTTCATCTGGTCATTAATAGTCAAAATGATTTACTCAAAGTTGTTCTTATGACAATATTGATGGATCAGCTCATTTTGCTCTTTTTGATTTCATGCAAATTTATACAAATTTTTCTAAAATCATCAAAATCATCATTTCTTATAACAGTAATATTCTATCACAATCATATATAACTTCTTTCCTATTTGATGAGCATCTCTGTAATCTTTAGTTTTTTACCACTACAAAGAAAGCTACTAAAATATTTTAGAACATATAGGTTTTCTTTTCCTTTTTCCCTAATCATCTTCAGAAATATATCTATCAATGGTATTGGTTGGTTAAAGGGTATAGGCAGTTTAATAACCTTTTAGGCTTAATTCCAATTGCTCTCTAAAATGGTTGATCAGTTCACAATTGCAACAATAATGAATTAGTATCCCAATTTTTCCACATCCATTCCAAAATTTGTCACTTTCCCCTTTTATCATTTTAGCCAATGTGGTAGGTATAAAATGATATTTCTAGGTTGTTTTAATTTGTATTCTCTAATTAGTGATGTGGAGCATTTTTTCATATGACTAATTTTTTTATTTCTTCATCAGAAAACTGCTTATTCATATCCTTTGACCATTTATCAATTGGGGAATGATTCACATTCTTATATATTTGACAAAGTTCTTTATCTGAGATGAGACCATTAGCTAAGAAAAGCCTATAAAATTCCCTCCCAATTTTCTGATTTCTTTCTAATCTTGGTTACATTTGTTTTATCTATACAAAAACTTATTCAAAAAAAAAAACTTTTAATTTACTCAAAATTATCCATTTTATACCCCATTCTGCAGTATCTCATTTATGAATTGTTCACCTATTCACAAGTCTGATGAATAATGTTCTATGTTCTTCAAATATTCTTGTACTATCTCTGTATTTAGGTTATGTATCCAATTTGACCATATCTTGGTAAATACTATAAAATACTAATCTATATCCAATTTCTGCCACACTGCTTTCCAGTTTCCCCAACCATTTTTATTAAATAATGAATTCTTATCCTATCCTCTTAAGTCATAAAGTCTTGCTAGAAAAATACAAAATTTTTTTTATTTGCTGCTGTAAATTATGTCTACTGTGTTCCATTAATCTACCTTTCTATTTCTTAACTAGTACCAAATAGTTTTGATACTTACTGCCTTAAAATACAGTTTAAGATCTGGTACTGCTAAATCTTCTTCCTTTACTTTTTTTCCCCATTAATTTCTTTGATCATCTAGATTTTATGTTCTTCCAAATGAACAATTATTATTTTTTCTAATTCAGTAAAAATAAGTTTTCAGTCATTTAATTGGAATGGCATTGAATACCTCAATTAATTTAGGCAAAATTGTCATTTTTATTTTAGCCCTGCCTACCAATGAACAATTAATATTTCTCCAGTTATTTAAATTGGAATTTATTTGCATAAAAAGTTTTTTTATAGTTTTGTTTATATAGTTCCTGGATTTGTTTTGGCAGGTGTACTCCCAGGTATTTTATTCTGTCTAGTGTTACTTTAAATGGGGTATCTTTTACTATCTTGTCTTGCAGGGTTTTGTTTGTGATATATATGAATGCTGATGATTTATGTGGGCTTACTTTATATCTTGCTATTTTGCTAAAAATTATTGTTTCAACTAACTTAAAAAGTTAGTCTTTGAGATTTAGCAAATATATCATCACACTGTCTGCAAAAAAAAAGAGGTTGTTCAATGATGTGATTCAAACCAGTTCCTATTGTTCAGCAATGAAGATAGTCATATACATCCAGAGAGAGACATGTGGGAACTGAGTGTGGACCACAACACAGCATTTTAACACTTTCTGTGAATATTTCCATGCATTTTGTTTTCCTTCTTAGGTTGTTTTTTTTCCTTCTCTTTCTAGATCTGATGTTTCTTGTGCAGTAAGATAACTGTATAGATATATATACATATATTGGATTTGTCATATAATTTATCATATTTAGCATGTATTAGATTACCTGTCATCTAGGGGTAGGGGATAGGGGGAAGGAGGGGAAAAGCTTGGGAAAAAAAAAAGTTCCCCCCCCCCAAGGTCAATGTAGAAAAATCTCTCATATGTTTTGTAAATAAAAAGCTTTTAATAAAAAAAAAAAAGGTTGTTTTATTACCTCATTTCCTATTCTGTTTACTTCTATTTTTCTTCTCTTACTGTTACTGCTGGAATTTCCAAAACAATACTGAATAACATTGCTGACAGTGGATATCCTTGTTTCACCTGATCTCATAGAAAGGCTCCTACCTTATTCTCATTACAAATAATGCTTGCTGATGGTTTTAGATTAATTTTTTTTTTATCAATTTAAGAAAAAATCCATTTAAACCTATATTTTCAAGTGTTTTTAACAGAAATGTATTTCATCAAAAACTTTTTCTATCTCTGTTGATATAACAATTTTTAAAAAATTTTTGGTAGGATCGTCTTGTCTATTATTCCAGATAATCTATTTAATAATGGAATTCGTTGCTCTTTAAATGTTTGATAGAATTCACTCACAAATCTGTTTGGTCCTGGTACTTTTTTCGTAAGCAGCTCATTTATGACCTGTTCAATATCTTTTTCTAAAATAGGTCTATTTAGATATCTTATTTCCTCTTCTGCTAATCGAGGCAATTTATATATTTGTAAATATTCTTATATTTCATTTACATGGTTAAATTTATTGATACATAACTAAGCAAAATAACTTCTAATTAATTATTTAACCTCACCTTCATTGGGGGTATATTTATTCTTTTCATTTTTAAAACCAGTGATTTAGATTTCTTCTTTTTTATAAAATCAAATTAAATACTGGCTTTTCTATTTTATTGTTTTTCATAAAACCAATTCCTGGGCAGCTAGATGGCACAGTAGAATGCCAGTCCTGAAGTTAGGAGGACCAAAATTCAAAACCAGTCTCAGACATTTAATACCTCCTAGCTGTGCGACCTTGGGCAAGTCAGTTAATTCCAACTGTCTCAGCAAAAACAAAAACCAAAAAAACATAAAACCAACTCCTAGTCTTATTTATAAACTTAATGATTTTTTAAACTCAATTTTATTAATTTCACCTTTAATTTTTAGGATTTCCAATTTAATGTTTAGTTGGAAATTTTTAGTTTATTCCTTTTCTAGCTTTATTTAATTTTTTTCTGATTGCTGCTTTTGCTGATTTCCATAGGTTCTGATATGTTGTCTCCATGTCATTCTCTTTAATTAACTGTTTCTACAATTTGTTTTTTATCCCATTCATTATTAGATTATTTACTCTCCAATTACTTTTTAATCTTTTCCATAGTCCCCTATAAAATTTTATTGTACTGTGATCTGAAAAGGATAATTTAAGTATTTGCTCTTTTGACTAAAAAATTTTAATGTCCTAATAAGGTTAATATTTGTAGAGGTTCCATGAACCACTGAAAAATGAGTGAATTGTCTTCTATTTCCATTCAATTCTCTCCAGGTCTCTGTCATTTCAAGTTTATCTAAAATTCTATTCACTTCCTTAACTTGTTCCTTATTCATTTTTTGGGTCTAAAGCCCCTTATTATAGCAAGTACTCTCTCCACTAGTAATTCATTTGACTTTTCTTTTAAAAATTTAGATTCCATTATGGAATATTATTGTTCTGTAAGAAATGGCAAGCAAGATGATTTCAGAGAGGCCTGGAGAGACTTACATGAACTGATGCTGAGTGAAATGAGCAGAACCAGGAGATCATTATACACGGCAACAACAGTACTATATGACCATCAATTCTGATGGACATGGCTCTCTTCAACAATGAAATGTTTCAAACCACCTCCAATTGTTCACTGAAGAAAGCCATATACACCCAGAGAGAGGGATGTGAAATGTGGACCACAACATAACATTCTCATACTCCTTGATTGATGTTTGCTTACATTGTGTTTCCTTTATCTGATATATCGTTTGTGTAGACAAGATTTTTCTTGCACAACAATGACAAGTTTGGAAATATGTATACATATATTAGATTTGCCAATATTTTAACATAATTAACATGTAGTGGATATCCTGCCATCTAGGGGAAAGGTGGGGAGTTGGGGGAAAAATTTGTAATGGAAAGTTATGTAAGGGTTATTGTTGAAGAAATACCCACACATATGTTATGCAAATAAAATTAAAAAATTTAAAAAATAAAATAAAATAAAATAAAAATTTAGATTCCACAGTATTTTATGTATATAGTTCAGTATTAATATTGCTTCACTGTCTATAGTAACTTTTATCAAAATGTACTTACCTTGTTTTATCTTTTTCAATTAAATCCATTTTAGCATTTTTGGTTCACCTAATTAAATCTATTTGTCTAAGTTTATAATTGCTACCTCTGCCTTTTTTGCATCAGCTGAAGCATAATAAATTCCATACTCCAACCTTTTAAAGGTGTGTGTCTCTCCTACTTAAATATGTCTCTTGGAAACAACATATTGTTGGATTCTTGTTTTTAATCCTTTCTGCTATCAATTCCTGTTTTATGAGTAAAATAATATTTGTATGATCCTTATCACAACATACAGCACATAGTAAGCACTATATAAAATCTCTCCTTCCCTCCACCTCAATAAAGAAAGCAAGTACTCAACAACTGAAGAATAGTTAAGCAGAGTGTGGTAGATGAACAAAACAGAATATTAGTGCAACATAAGTAATAATGAATATAAAGACAAAGATCATGGGATCATATATTTAAAGTTGGAAAGGGTCTCAGAGACCATCAAGTCCAATTTTTATTATGTCTATGAGGAAACAGGCTGAGAGTGGTTAAGAGAATGGTCCAGACAAATATAGCTACTAAGTGTCTGAAAAAGAGTTTGAACTTGGGTTTTCTTGACTCCAAAAACATTATTCTATCCACTACACCAGGGCTTCTTAAACTTTTTCTCACTCATGACCTCTTCTCACCTGAGAATTTTTATGTGGCCTCGGGTACACAGCTATATAAAATAGGTATACAAATTAAACATTAAATAATAATAAATCATAATTTCATGACTCAGTTACAAGATATCATATGGAATCATAAACTACAGTTTAAGAAGCTGGCCATCATACTACCAAATAATCACAAAACAATATGAATGGAGAAGTCTAATAGTAGCACTGAATGTTGAAACAAAAAGAAAAAACTGAAAACTAAGGTGTGATTGATTTGTTTTCTCTAGCTTTCTTCTTCCTGGCCAAAACAAAAACACAAAACAAAACAAAACAACAACAAAAAAAACCCCAACTCTATCCACGAAGGCTTCTCCAGAATCGATCAATAAGCATTTATTAAACATATCATGTGCAAAACACTGGAAACTGGCCCTACTAAGTTAATGAAGAAGATGTCTTTATGTCAGATAACCAAAAGAGAATAATAATATTCCATTTCAAAATTCAAAAAAAAGTCAGAGGGAGCTAGAAAGTGTTCTAACATATTTCCAGAAAGATGAGCAGCTAAATTTATTCTCAGTGACAAGAAACAGTGGATGAAGAGGAAAAAAAGCAATGCTACTTACCTTGAATCTGGTATTAAAAAGGCCCATCTTAAAAATAAGTTCTTTGTGCTCATAAAGTCCTCGAAGTCCCTGAAGGCACTTTAGCCTCACCTCTGCCTGCTGTAAAACAAGAAAACTGCTACCAATCACAACCAACATGGGCAAAAACAACTTCTCATATTTAACAAATCTTCAAAAATTGTCTGGCATGAACCAAAGATGTTGGGCATTCTGCTAAATATTAGGGATACATAGACAAAAAATGAAATAGACTGAGATTAAGTTGTTTAACTTTTATCTAGAGAGATTACACGTATTAAGTATACATGAAATAAATATAAGGAGAAAATTGAAAAAAGTCATGTAGCGGGTAGCAACGGCAGTGGTGGTGATTTAGTCATTTTTCAGTCATGTCTAACTGGTAACTCAATTTTGGGTTTTCTTGGCAAAAATAATGGAGTGGTTTGTCCTTTCCATCTCAGCTTATTATACATGAGGAAATTGAGGTACACACACTTAAGTGACTTGTCCCAGAGTCATACAACTGGAAAGTATCTGAAGCCAAATTAGAACTCAGGAAGTTGAGTCTTCCTGACTCTAAGCCCCACACTCTGCATTCCATCACTTACTACCCTGTAGAATAGTGCTTGGGCTTAATCTTGAAAGAAGTGAGGGATTCTATAAGGTGAAGATGAGCAAGAAGCTCATTGCTGGCATTACCAAGGCCAGGACAAAGGCCTAGAAATAGGAGATAGAGGACCATGTGTGAGGAACAAAAAGGTCATTAAGGCTGGGTCTCAAGAAGATCGTATAATGAAGAAAGTGGAGTTGGAACCAGGTCCTAAAGGCTTTAAAAGTGAAGTAGATTTTTCTCCTATAGGAAATACGGAAACACTGGAATTTAGCCACTGGTATCATTCTCCACAACCAAAATCATTTTTATTTTTCTATTTCAGAAACATATTCTTGATACTAGTTGTTAAATTATGTATTTGGATTTGTGCTTGGTGTATTTAATAACAGCAAACATTAAGTGATTCACAAAAACTAGTCTGGGAAGCAAGGAAGGGGGGAATAATTTTATTATTCTTATTTTGCTTCTCAAAAGAAAAGGGGAGGCAGGTATTATGAAATTTTTTAAACTTAATTTTCCTTACTATCTTTTATACTTTTACAACTTCTGTGTTCCCCCACCCTTCTGCTCCATCTACAACAAGCTAACTGCTTCAATATAATAGATGCATGAATTGGACTTTTCCCCAACTGATACAACGTCCCACAAGATTCCAATACATGGGAACAAAATGATTAATAAAAATCCAACAAAGAAAACCTAAAGAACAGGATGCTTTTTGATTCAATGAACAGATAGTTAACTGAAATGGTAGCATTCACTAGAAACCTTTTCAAAAAAACAAACTCTGAGATTAATCAAGGGGGAAAAAAAAAAACACAGGAAAACACAAGGCAGGAGTTATTTGAGAATTTTATTAGATCTCCCAAACAACAGTCCTTGGACTTGAAGTGGCTAGTCAACTTTTTTTCTGGTTCTTTGGTTTTCTTTTAAAGCAAATTTAAAACAATCTTTACAATTGCCATTAGCCACAAAACACTGAGAACTTGCTCTGCTGAATTTATGATGTCAATCTCCTATGAACAAAAGTAACCCAACTTCAGAGCCTAAACAGAACTACTTGGGAACAATCTAAGGTTTTCAAGTTTTAATTTAATTTACATAGAGTTCGCCAGTCATCTCAAAAATGTAAATCTTGTCAACTTTATTGCCTAGTCAAGACTATAATCTTGATACAATGTAAACAGGAAAAAAAAAAAAAAAAGAAAAGAAACTGAATACTTTAGCACCAGAGAAGACATGAGAAAATGTATTCCCTTGCTTCATTTACAGGTGTGGAATATTATGGTCAAACCTGTTCATCGACTGGGTTGGTTTTGCTTATTTTTTAAACTCGTTGTTACAAGAGAAATATCACTAGGTGTAAGAAGGCAGTTGGGCACATTTAGGAATGTGATATACAAATGATTTCAATTGAATCAAGCTTAGTAAAAGAAAATTGTTTCATAATGTGAAATCACATCTTTTAAAAAATTCTACTAAAATTGACAACTAATGACAGCTAATAGGTAACAACAAGTTTTTGGAAAAATTTCTACTTATTTATTCAAGAAAAAAAATAAGGAAATAAAACTTACCTTATCATATAACATCCAACCAACATATTTCAAGTAACTATCATTTAAAAACATATTTGGGTATAATTTCAGCCAACTTCCCATCTCCTCAATGCAAACGATTCTAATTTCAGGTATAACATCACTATGAAAACAAGGTTAGAAATGCATTAAGATTAAAAAGTAATCATTTTGTATTAAGTATAATTGGAAAAATTTAACTAAGAGTTCTTAAGTCTGAAAACTTATCCAAACATAAGAACAAAACTCTTAAGCTTAACTTTGTCTTTAAATATGTGTTAACCATGTCAAAGAAATTCTAAATAGCAACAATCCTTTTGATTTCAATCAAGATTCCAAGGACTGATAAAAGAACAGTCCCTAATTATTTTAAAATCTTCAACAGTCCTGTAAAACAGCAACCTAAATAAAAAGCTTAAAGTAACTAAATGGTGATCAAGGTACACTGAAATGAAAGTACAGACAAACAAATGAAAATTGCTGTTAGTTGCAAAAACAGAGGAGTCACAACTAAGAGAAGGAAAAGAAGATAAAGGGAAAACTCCTTTGGGAAAGATGGCATTTGAGATCATACTTTTAATATAAATAATAACTGAATAAACAGAGATGCTGGGGCAGGAAGAAGGGTGGTACTATAATTAAAAAGAATGATAGGAGCAAGGGAAAGGAGATGAAAAAATCTTAGATCTTGTTAGGTAAAAAGGTAATCCATTTTGCCTGGATTGTAGGGAACATGAAGTGAACATAAGAGAAGAATCAAGAAAAGGAAGTTGGAAGTTTCTATAAGATTGTATAGATCTTTATGCCAAATTAAGAAGTTTAGGCTTTATTCAATAGTATCCAGAAATGGCATGGCATAGTGAACAAAGAGCCAGCCTCAAAGCTAGGAAGAACCAAGTTCAAATCTGATTTGTGACTCTTCCTGGCCATGTGGCTTGGCCCTGGACAAGTAACTTAACTTCTCATGGCCCTAGGCACCTAAGACTTAATTGCAAAGAAGATAGTGATATACATGAGTAAAAAGTTTCCTCAAGAAGAAAGTTCTCTACCACTAGGAAGATACAATTCTAGTCTCTAGTCCTAGTACTTAGCCTATCCTGCATCCCTCATTTTAAAGATAAGGAAATTTGAGGCCTACAGAGATTAAATGACTTGCCCAGGGTCACAGAGGCAGGATTTAATATGGGTCTTCTGCTCAGTCAGGTTTTTTCCTACAGTGGGCAATAAAGAATGAGGTTTTTGAATAAGATAAGTGATGTGATCAAAGCTGGAAGGAAAATTATTTGATGTGAAAGACTGGTAGACACTTAATAGGTTTAAAGACTGTTAAGATACTCCTGAAATTATCTAAGTAAGAGATAATGAGTTTTTATAAGAGGAAAAGTGGGAACAGAAAAGTGGATGTGAAAGGAAATGACCAAGACAAAAAGTAGTTTTTAAATGTTTTAAATAGCTATGGAAGATGATGGATGAAGAATCCATCTCTATAGCTTAAAGTAGTAACAATACATCCAAATGGAAATTCCTGAAGGGCTGAAAACATACTATGCATGAGTTTGCTTTAAAAAAAATTTTTAAATAACTAATATCCTTACCGATAGCGCTGCACAAAGGTCCCTTTAAAAAGCGCATTCATCATATTTTCAATTTCCACAGGTTTTTGCTGACACTGAAAGACAAAAAGTGTACCAACTACAATCCACCATCTTAGAGGCTACAAGATCCTGAAGATTTTATAGCAGCAAACTGGAAAACTCATCAGTGCTGTTTCAGGGCACAAATACTTGTACCTATGCTCTTAGTTGGCCATCATGGCCTAAGACTATAGTTTTATATTTTTTTCTTCTCTAATTCCCAAGTACTTAAAGGCTCTTTTGCCACTACTTTTCTCTCATCTGCTATCATTCTCCTTAGTGCTGCCTTCACATATATTCTCTACACCCTCCTCCCAAAAAGGCTGCAGATTTTTCATGATTCCAGAAGGCTGAAGCTATTTTTAAACATTAAGGTCCCTTCCAACTTTAAGATTTAAACAACTGGCTTGAAATTAGGGTAAATTTGTAAAATGTAAAGAGATATCGTGGTGAAATGGAATAAGTGCTGATTCTGACCCTATATAGACTTAAGATCAAACTATGCTACTGATGTTTACTACTAAGCTATCTGGCTGCTATCTGGCCTTTATCACAATCAGTCTTTTTACAATTACGTTATTGTGAAGTTAACACAGGTTATTGTGAAGTGCTTCACAAGCCTTAAACTACTATGTAAGTTGTTAACATTTGCAGGCAAGGTGTGGTAGGAAAAAGGGAGAAGGAAACCCTGGTTTTTCTCATGAGATATACAATGTAGTAACTAATCAAGATTTCTATCATTTGATCAACGTAGAATTTTCCCTTAGAATTTTAACCAAGGTCCCAACTGTAGTATTGGTAGCATTAGAGTTTAATACTTATAGCTTAGAATAGAAATAGAAATGGTACCACAATGCTGGAAATACTTAAACATTAAAAGGTTGTAAAAAGAGGGTCTATAAGCATTAATATTTGGGGCACCATGAAATAAAATTACTTTATTCTCAGATGATTACCACTATTTTTTAAAAATCCTATGTCAGTCAAAAGTTGACATTAACTGAACAGACTGGTTATTTATTCTCCATTTCTTATTTTCAAAATCTCAGATCTACATTGTGAGAAGAAATGTGACTGAGTAGACAGAGAGCCAATTATAGGATCAGGAAGACCAGAGTTCAAGTCCTGCCTCTGACAAATACTAAGTCATTTAACATCATCCTGTCCCAGGCAACTGTAAAAGACTACATAAGTTATAGAATAGTGGATTTACATTGTTAAAGAATTTCCTCATGGTGAGGTAATTCCCTACACCAAAGAAATCACAGGTCTAAGCCAAAAAAGAAAAAAAAAGGGGGGGGGGGGGGGGAGAAGGCCCACAATTGAAAGGGAGAGGGGAGGTAACTGTGTACCCCAAAGAATATCATAAGTATTTAACCCACAGTAAGAACTATCAGACCTCTTTCCTTTTTCTGTCAAGCTCATCCAATCTAGGACCAGTTTCGCCCTCAGGGGTCCTATTCTTCTCTACTTCATAAAGCTGCTGAGCATTATGGATGCTGACATCAAGATTCTGAATTACACTCACAAGTGCTGTCACCAGCTTCATTGCTGAAATGCAAGAGATTTTTAAACAAACAAATGTCACTGAATTAAATGATTTTAAGTATAAAAACTTCACCTCCTAAGCACCAAAATGTTATAAAGGGAAGGAACAAAACAGAAAAGAAGGTAATAGAAGAGACATGTCAAAGGTAAGTGAGCTAATTCACAGAAGTCATTCTAAGATCAATTATAATTTTAAAATAAACAATTTAACCATTAGTCTATTTAAGCAAATTAAATATTCAATACTGTGAAAAGAAATGATTTATTATTTAAGTATTAAGGAAGACCAATAAGTACTTCAACACATCAAAGCAAATGTAGGAGCATCTTAGCTCACAAAATGCTCATAGATAAGGGTCATATGATCACAGAGAAGGAAGAATAAATATTAATTTTATAATAACTGAGATGAAAGGCAAGATGGGCCAGGGAAAACATAATTCACTAGCCTAAAAAACAATCAACCAACCCTCTTCAGGGGATCAGATGACATTATTTCTTCTTAAATCTGTTTCTTTTAACAACTACAGATCTAGCCTTTAATCAAATAATAAGGCACTTTCCCCCAATTTGTCCCATTACACTAAAAACATTTCCCCTCCCATTTTTATTAATAAGTTATCTATTTTATGATAATGAATCCAAAGCAATATAGCTCCAAAATGAGATAATGCTCTAGGCTCCCAAATGCCACTTATATTTAGTTAGTAATTAAAAAATAAATAAAGAACCTTACCTCAACTTCTTTCCAATAAATAAAAAATAAGTATTTAATGAATAAGATTATGCAGCACTAGGCAAGGTATCAAGGGGAATAAAAAAAAGTATAAGAAACAGTCCCTGCCACTTGGACCCAAAGAAGAGAGAGAAATATAGACCTTCCTTTCATCCTTAAAAAGAAAGGGTACTTTGGTTGTGAAAAACTCGCATATGTCAGACCTTGTTAACATGTGAGCTAATTTTGTTGAACTAGGTTTTTGTTTCTTTGTTTTGTCTTTCTTATTCTTTGTTACAGTAGATGGCTCTCTGGGAAGAAAAAGGGGCATATTAGTAAATATAGGTGATTAAAAAAAAATATAATTTTTAAAGGAAGTACCTTATTTCAATGAACTTAAAAAGGTATTTAGGGAGACAAGATTACATACATACGAAAAAGATAACAATATAAGATAGTATATGATGAGTTCCAAGTAAGAAACACAAACAATATGGGCAATAATTCAGAGAAGCCTATAATGGTAGCCTAGAATGGTGAAGGAAGGCCTCATGGAGGAGGTCAGACTTGAAGAATGAATAGAATCAGGATAGATAGAAAAGAGGTAAAAGCATTCTAGTGGAGAAATGGCATCAACAAAGGCACAGAGGCAAGAAGAACATATTCAAGGTACAAATGAGTAGGACATTTTGACTTCAGTTAAGAGTTTATGCTATGAAGTAATATTGGAGGTAAAGAAAGGCAGGGTGAATCCAAATGCTACCTTTGCCCAAGTGTGGCCACAGGAAGCACAGTTTGCACCCAGAACCAACTGACACACATTTGTATCATAAGAAAGAAGCAAATTCATGTAAGGAAACAATACAAAAGTATAAAGGATCTCCTCTGAACATGCAATGATAAGTGCCACCTGCATGCCTTTGCTCACTCCATTCCTCCTGTCTAGAAAGGTTCTCTTTTCAACTTAGCTCAAGTCTCCTCTCTTCCTCCTTGCCTCACCACCCTAACCCATGGTAGTATTTTCATCATTTTAAACTAAATCAACTTTTTTTTTTTTGGCATTTGATCATAAACTGCACATGAAAGTGTTAGGTTTTCTAACATCAGTGTATTAGTTCTCTTCCCAACTAGTTCACAAACTTTTTGACATCAAAAACTGTGGGATATATTTTATTATTTCTCATTACATCTCCCACAATCATGCCACAGTGCTTAAAAACACAACAGCCCATGTTTTAAAATATATATGAATTGACTTAAAGAAAAAAAAAAAAAGGTTTCAATGGTATATTCATCTTAAGGCCAACTCCATGTTAATGGGTCATAAAAATACTGATCCTAAACCACATTTAGACTCGTCCTTTCACAGATATAACTACCATAATATCCCAAGTACAATGCTAGACAAGATGAGTAAGAACTGACCTGCCAAGGTACTGGTATGCCTGAATGCTCTCACTACAGAGCCTGTGAGTCCTGAAAGAAGGGAAGTGATTGTGTTCATCAGATAACCATCATAGAGAATGCTGTACTGACACTGCTGAATTAGCACTGCTGTAAATTCACAGAAATTAGCCTTAAATTTTTTCCAGTGGGGTCCAGGCTTAACAAGTGGGTAACCCTCATCCTCCTGTGTTTAGGGGAAAAAGAGAAAGAGAAAAAAGACAAAATAAGGTATTTCAAATGGGATGAAAAAATAATACATCAGAGATTAAAACTAAAAGCAAATCATTTAAGTTTTGAGTTCTATTAGAAAAGTTACCCTAGTCTAACTGCAGAATAAAAATTTTGTATTCAGAAAAGAAAAAAAAGCTGAACTATTGTCTTGTCATATCTAAGGCCTTAGAGCCACTGCTTTTCTTCCCTATACCATACACAAAAGAATGCAGCACATCAGATTGGATAAAATCTATTATAATTAAAGTCACTAATAGCAATATGAGATATTGGCAACCAATTAAATTTCAACATTCATTTTTGATTTTTCAAAATCAAAGTTTCTACAAAGTCTAAGTCCATTCCCCACTCTCCAAAAGGCAGAGGCACATGATAAAGCCAATCAGAGTCAATTTCTCAGAGCTTCTTTCCACTTCCACCTCCTCAAAAATCATTTCTTTACAATTTATTTTTTAAGCGTACACATCTGTCCTATAGGAAAATGCAGAGGACTGTGAGCTGCCACTTTTGACAAGTATTCACTCAAAAGTGAATAGGAATTACAGGTTTGCTTTTTTTTCCCATGCCAAAAATTACATTTAGTGAAATAAATTACTAAAGCATCATAAAATGGTTGTCTGTAAATAGGGCAACCAGAAATGTTGTTACAGAAAAAGTACAAATTTAACAGTATGAAAAAATAGAGCTCATTTTAATCTATTAACAACATTCTAAAATTTGGTTTTACCATAACCTTACAAGAACGGCATTTAAACAATAGGCTGTCTTCCTGAACAAGAAGGTCTATCCAATTAACCAGAAAGTAAAGACTTCAACCTCTAAATCACCACGAATTTATCCACATTTAAGTTAATTCCCCTGCTAATATACCACAATTGCCTGTGATTTATTATATATACCACATTATTATATTAATAAATTTATCACCTACATTTACTAATTATATACACACCACAATTCCCCTGCTAATATACCACTGAGATAAAGAGGTGGCCATTCAGTTCTCAATGTCAGCACAGCTAACAACCTTTAAGTAAAGATCTAGTAACAAATAGTCACCTAGAATTCACCACAAAAAATTCTTCCTGATACAGTTCAGGTATTGGGTAATTCTGATAGAATGATTATTAGAAGATATAACTGCTAGTGATATCACACAAAATCCAATAAACTAGACGTATGTACTACAAAAGTTATCAAGCATCTGGTCCCAGGAAACCTGATATTAAATAAAGATCAATGCTCAGAGCTGGTTCTCTTAATTCCAGTTTATTATTTTTGATTCTAAAATATAAATAGAAGCTTGAAGTCCTAACTGGTCTTTTGGGCCAGGTTTCCACTCTATTATCTTTATTTTATTTGGTATAATAGGTGAAATATAACTCAATTTGGAAATGGTTATTATGGGCCAATTCAGTAAAGATAACCCATTTAAAATAAAGTTACTTAACTAATTTGAGTTAAAAAAAAAGAAAAGAGAGAGAGAGACCACGTGATATAGTGGAAAGAGTGCTAAACTTGCAGTTAAGAAATAATTGGGTTCAAGTCCTGCCTCCAACAATTATTAGTTATGTGACTTTAAGCCCCAGTACCAATAGAACTTATAGGTCATGGAGTTATTGGGAAAATCAAATGAGGTAATTTATGCAAAATATTTTGTAAACTTTGAAAATATATAAATATATAAATACATAAATACTAGCTGTTATCAATATTATTATTAGGTTGTAATAATACTTTCCCCTAGAACAGCCTCATAAGGACTTTGAAGGTATGCATGTCTCTTTTACATGTTTAGGACACAATGAAATTATAAATTATATATATATATATATATATACACATACATATATATAATCTAATCACAATTGAAATTCTAAGTTATTCCAAGTTTAGCACATAAATTAAATCTTACCTCATCAAATTTCTCAATCAAATTATCATTTATAATTCATATATGTATGAATTATAAATGATAACATTACTACAATTATTGTGCAAAGTATTAGCAAAGCAACACAAACCTAACTTGAAATTTTAATAGTTATCAAAAAACATTTAAATATTAAAACATGCACGGCACTATATGAGCTGCCACAGAACGATTCATGACATCTAAAATATTATCATTTATGCTTATTGACATACAGACAGAAAAGTATAATTAAATTATTAATTCAATTAACAAGTGGGCAGTAAGACCATTCCATTAATTTCATGTATACAACTATAACATGACAAATATGTAATCTCTGAAGAGAAGGAAAATAAGCAAAGGTTTTACCAACTCCATTGGCCATGTCACTGTTAAGATCCATGGGCGAGCCATAATTCTTTTATATTGCAACCCTGTTTCCTAGAAGTGATTATACAAAAAAAAAAAATTTTTTTGCTTTACATTTTAGGAGGATTAATTTGAGCCCTCCATATTGAATTCTAAATACAAATTTACAATAAAAATGCAATTATACATGTGAAATAGAAGCATAATCAATAAATTAAAATTACAGAAAATAAAATGTTTCTCCAATTATGACTGAAATGATTTTGTTTTTACCAACTTATTATTTTAAGAAATCTCCTGAGCTAAGACAAGGATCTCATCCATTTTATCCTGGGAATTTTTTTTTCTATTATAAAATACTAAGCATATTCACAACCCCTAAGAAATTATAATTCCTAATAAAGGTACTAAGTCTAATAGCCAAACATCTATTTCAAATTATCTTACCCTTAAATTATTTTCATGAAATAAGAATGATCATTACCAAAAAATCTTTTGTACATGTTAATGCAATACAGTTCTGATAGACCACAAACAACTATGTAAATGCTCCCTACACCTAGCATAAAATGAGATTACATTAATAAGTCACTCAATTGTTCAAATAAAAAATCTAATTGAATTCTCTAAAATGGAGAAAGAATATAATCAGGTGCCTTTAATTATAAACTTGCAAATAAAACCACTTTAATATTTCAATCCCATTTATTTAAAATCATGATTAGCTGAGTCTGAATAGGTAATGTATATCTATTGTGTGTAAAGGGACACAGAAAATCCTTCCCCTGTCTTCTATGATCCTTTCTTTTCTTTTTTCTAAAGCAGCATGGCATAATATAGGAGTTCTTAATCTCTTTAGTCATAAGTCCTCTTTGGAAGTTTGGTGAAGTATATTGATTTTTTCTCAGAATGTTTTTAAATGCATAAAGCAAAATACATGAGATTACAAACAAAATCTAGTCACAATTAAAATTCTAAGTTATTTCAAGTTTAGCACATAAATTAAATCTTACCTCATCAAATTTCTCAATCATTTTTTTCAAAATGTCAGAGCTATGTAAACTTTGGTACATCTCAGCAGTCACCATTCCTAGATATAATGAATTGAAAAGTAGGTTTAATGGTAAATGAAGTAAAATATAAACAAAGACTAATATTAAAGATACATAGACACAGTATGATATAGTAGAAAGGCTGGATTTAATAAGAGAAGGTCTAGGTTCAAATTCTAGGTGTATTTTAATTCTACTATGACCACAAAGAAAACATTTAACCTGTTTGGGCCTCAGTTTCCTCATGAGTAAAACAGGAGGGTTGAACTAAATAAAAATAATCCCTAAGGTAAAATCCATGATCTTAAAATCTCTGGTGCTTATTTTAAGTCATTTCAAAGTTATCTATCTTTGAGGTGAATATTCACACAATTTTCAAAATGTCCCAAAGGAATCCTAAATCATGTATAATTAATGGTTGGAACACTCAAAAGCTTGAAGACAAATAGGCTGAAAAACAGAGAGAAGGAAGGTCCAAGAAGACATTATGACTATGGAAAAGCAATGAATGCAAGATTCAGCTCAGACCTAACAAAACATTCTGAAAGTGTACCCTACAAATACCTGTAAGAAAATAATTACCTTGACAGCCAGAACACTGAATAAAGAAATTGATGAGATCCAGAAGTGCCAAATCCCTGTCTTCTTTATAGGCTTCAATCCAGTCATCTACTACTGACTGACAGGAAACAGACAATATTTACAACAAAAAACAATTGAATCCCTCTGAAATATTGTAATGGAAGACTACCCACCTTAGAGACCATGTCCAATCAAGCTTTTATCCTATAGTTAATTTTCAGGGGAAAATGAATTTTATAACAAAATGTATCACAAACAAGTTTTGAATTTATTTCCTCCACATCAGAAAAATCAACATTAAGAATGATAATTGTAAAAGGATTATAAAAGCACTATTCTGAACAAAATACTATAACTGTTTCCTTTTCTCAATACATACATGCAAAATTAGCTCACACATGCTCTGAAATTTAGCTATTAAGTGACTAATACAATATTATATATTTATGCACTATATTATCTTTTCAAATGATCAAGAAGAGAAAAAGGGGATGAGGACTACATGAACTGATTCATGCTTATGTATAAAGAAAAAGTAAAGGGAGCAGATATATGAAGCAAGACCAATCTATAAAGAGAGAGAATTAAAGGGCACATCAACAAACAGCATTAGGCTACCAAATGATTAACCTAAATCCAGATAACAGCATTTCAGCTCAAGGATGTACCTGCATAGCTCTCTTGCCCAAGCTGACCACCTCAAAGAGAGTGACTGCTTCCACCATTTCTTCAACTTCATCTTCAGTGTTCTCTGGTTGACTTGACCTCTTCCTTCTTGAAATATTTTTCTTTCTGACGTTTTCGCACTGTTCTTGCACCTTCCTTCTCTCTTTCTGAAACCAAAGTTTTACAAAGGAATTATCATAAATCTGCTTGTCAATGAAACATTAGCCCCCTTTTTCAGAAATGTCTTCTGTTCTAGCACAAATAAGAGAAATAGTTATTCCAACTCAAATCTTTAACAAAACTCTGCAATTTCTCTGAAGTTTGTTATTTGGCCCTGAAGTCAGGAGGACCTGAGTTCAAATCTGATATCAGACACTTAACATTCCCTAACCGTGTGACCCTGGTCAAGTCACTTAACCTCAACTGCCTCAGCAAAAAAAAAAAAAAAAGTTTATTTGGTTACATGAATATGTTTAAAATAATGCCAATTAATTAGTTTAAAAAATTTTCAGGATTTTGAGTGGAAATAGGCTTTTAATATCTCAGCCACCTCCTTCATTTTATAAATGACAAAATTCATGTATAAAGCCCAAAGAGAGGAAATGGGTTGCCCAAGCTCACTCAGCATAATTTGGATTCCTCATCTTTGTTATCTAAAATTTAATGTAATGTTTAACCTATATTGGATTACTTGCTGTCTAGGGATGGGGGGGTGGGAAGGGAGAAAGAAAAGTTTGGAACACAAGGTTTTTCAAGGGTGAATGTTGAAAGTTATCTTTGCATGTATTTTGAAAATAGCAAGCTATTATTTAAAAGAAAAATATATAATGTAAGCAGAAACCATTCCGTTTTTGTCTTTGTATCCCTGGCACCTGACACAATTTTTGACATAGTATGTGCTTAATAAATGTTTAAATATTATTTGAATTCTATCAAGGTTTTCATTTTAATAAATGTTTATATAGAATTTGGTCTGTATTTTTTTTTTGTCATCAACACATTAGAGAAATAAGGAACAAAAGTTCTGAAAACTGAACTAAAGAGCCTTTTCTTTTTTCCACTTCTCAGGCTAATTTCATCTTTTAATGGGCAATCATAGTGTTCTCCTCCTGGCGTGAGATCTTGCACTAGACCCACCTTAAGAATTAAGAGGATCACTAGCCACTTCAACAGAGCCCAATTCAAGGGAAATCTCCCTCTGTCAGTTGCTAAATTCATGAAACCACATGCTGTCAACTTTAAAAATGTAAATTGTTTTCCCATTAAAGAAGTTTTCAATTCTACTCAGCAAGTGTTAGACTAGAAAATATGACCAAAATTTCTCTTTTAAACAAAGTCTTTTATTATAAATCTGCTCCATATGCTAGTTGTGGGACCTATTTAATATCTAACCCCATCAACCATTATTTCCACAAGTACTTTCTTTCTAGGTACAGAAGATGGATGCCTCTTTATCTCTCTGTGCCTCAGTTTCCTTAACTGTAAAGTGAAAAGATAGGATAGATGATCTACCTCTAAGGTCCTATTCAGCTTTAAATTTTTTTTTTTTATACCATGCTTTAACAATAAAGCATGTGTATCTCTTCAAAACGATTTTTTAAAATATACCAGTTAACTTGACTTTCCCTTTTAAGTAAAGACCTTCCACCATGATATGTGGCATCAATGACAACAAAATATTTAGTCTTATGTCCGTGGCAATTTAAAACCTCCTTATATATAGTATGAAAAAAAAAAAGGTTTTGTTTATAGTATTCTTTAAATTTTCAAATAATTTTTGAAAATAATCTTTTAAGATATTTTAGGCAAACAACTTTTTTCTTTTTTTGTTCCAGTCTCTATACTAAGATCAGTGTCCTTATCTATGCTTTTGATACCATTCCCTGCAATATGGCCCTGAAGTTTAAATCCTCTCCCCCATTCTCAGTCTTTTAATGTCTACTGGTTTCTATCTTGCTACTTAAAAACAAGCCAAGATCTCCATTCTTAAAAACCTTCACTTGAAACTGCCACTACAAGCTACCATCCTGTTTATCTCTTCTCCTTTGTACAGTGAAACCAGGACCTAATGTAAAGATCCTACAGTCTAAATTCACTATTTTCTCACATGGATCCTTCATATTCTGGCTTCCAATCCCATTGTTTGATGACAATTGATTTCTCTCAGAATAAAAATGATCCCTAACTTCTAAGTCTAATGACCATTTCCCAGTCTTCACTGTGGCCTCTCTGCAGCTTTTCATGCTGATAACTACCCTTTTCTCCCATGCACACTCTTTCCTCTCTTGGCTTCTATGACACTGCTTCTCTACCTACTCTTCTGACCACTCCTCCAATTCCTCTGGCAGGATCACCATCCTTATTCAGTCTATGAAACAGTTTTACCCAAGGCTTGATCCTAAACCTCCTACTTTTGCACTCTTATTAAGTCATCAGTTCCCAACAGTTCAAATTTTGTCTCTACTAAGACTACCCAATCTATATATTCTAGTTCTCATCTCTCCTGTATTGTATTCCTGCATTTCCAGCTGCAAGCTTAACATCTTCACCTGGAAATCAAATAGACTCTCAAACTTCACATACCCAAAAAAGAATTCATTATCTTAACCTTTAGGCCCATCATTCCTCAAAATTTTTCTGTTCTGGTCATGTAGGTTTACAGTCTTAGAATCATTCATGACTTTTCTCCTATCTTTCATATCCAATCAGTTTTCCTCTACAATATCTCTTCCATCTGTCCTTTCTCTCCACTCAAACATCCATTATTCTAGTTCAGGCCCTCACATCTTTCACTTATCAGACTATTACAGTATTCCAACTGTATAATGGATATTTCAAACAGAATGTCCCAGAGACATCTTAACTTATCTAAAATCTAATTCATTAATCTTTCCACAAAAATCTTCCCCTCTTTCAAATTTACTTATTCTTGTCAAACAATACCAACCTTGTGGTGTCCTTAAGATTTGCAAAGTTGGAATTCTCCAAAACTAGACTCCTCACTCTTCCTATATCTCCTATCAAGTGCCAAATCTAACTATTTATACCTTCTCAACATCTCTTACATTCAACTCCTTTTATTCACTCACATAGCTACCATATAAATTCAGGCTCATATCACCCCTTAACTAGTGAATTAGTAAAACTAAGTCGTTTCACTGCCCCAAATTTCTCCCCCCTCCAATCCATGCTATACACTGCTACCAAACTAATTAAGTACATACCTGGCCAAGAGGCCCCCACACAATTAAGTACTATGGCTTTCTATTGCCTCTAGGATATAAACTCCTTTGCTTGACTTTAAAAAATCTATACAACCTAGTCCCAATTTGTCTTTCCAGCCTCACTGGACATTAACACCCTTGGCCCCCATACTCTTTAACCCAATCAAATTGACCTTTTCTCTGCTGCTCACACACTTCTCATCTCTAGGACTATGCACTAGCCATTCCCCATACTTTGAATTCATTCCTTCCTCATTTCCATCTTTGAGTTTTTCTCTTTCATTAACATATAGTGCAAACACCCTCTTCTGAAAAGATCCTGATCCCACAAAATGCTAGTGCCTTCCCTCCCTAACTGTCTTGTATTTAACTACTTCGTATAATTTTGTATTTATTAGCTTTGTATTTATGTATTTATATGTATTTGTCTTCTCCACTAGAATTCACTGCAAATTGTTTTATTCTTTGTCTTTTTATCCCCAGCATCTAGCATCATGCATAACACTTAGTAAAAGATTAATACTTTTGGATTGATTGATTTAATCTTTTCTGTTATCCCTGCTGGCAAGTCTCTTCCCTTCCAAATCATTTTCTATATAGCTACTAAATTGACTTCCCAGTTCAGAAAGCTTCAGGAGCTTCCTATTACTTTCAGAATAAAGTTAAAAAAAAAAAAAATTCTGGTCCCAATCTTTCTAGACTCACATGTTTCTCATCATATTCTTATGTTCTTGTCAAACTGGCTTATTTGCTATTCCCCTAATTTCATATTCTATATCCTCTGTCCTTCCAGCTGCCTACAAACTTGTCTCTCCCATTAAATCCAACCATCTAAGTAACAATCATACTTTATCTGTGCTTCTCCTCTCAACTACATTATAGGTGCCTCCACTTATTCTCCTGTCTTTTGACCCTTCCTAAATCAGGCTGCTGACCTCTTCAATTCAAATGAAACTACAGTAATGTTTGTGATGTAAATTACCTAGTTTCTTGATGTTACCCTTTATAATACCTCTGCAGCATTTACCATAGTTGACCATAGATCTGCTCACCTCAAGTCTCTTCCCACTCGTTATCAAAAGGATCTCTCTAAAGAATAGGTATTACTATGTCACAGTTAGTACTCTCCCTCCAGTTAGTACACTCCACAGACTCCCTATTATCTCTATATATAAATATAAAATTCAGTCTGTCTTTTAAAGCTTTTTACAGACTGAACCCTTCCCTACTTTTCCAATCTTCTCACAATTTACTTTTTCACTTATTCTATGATGCAGTGCCAGTCTTTCTTATTATTTCTCACACCTAACATTTCAACCCTTAATTCCTTTTTTACTACCTGTCTTCTATCCATCCTTCTACTTTCTATCTTCTGGTTTTCCTGGCTTTTCAAGATTCTGCTCAAATACCATCTTCCACAAAAAGCCTTTTCCAATCTTACTTAATGTTAATGCATGGCCACTAAGCCTTTTTGTGTCTTTCTTTATATTCCCAGCACTTAGCATAGTATTTCAACTATAATAAGCACTTAATAAATGCTTAATTGACTAACTGATCTCATGAATACTATTTTCTCTCCAGGTTTTTGTGACACTGATCTACACTGGTTTTCTTATTTATTAGATTATTTCTTCTTGGCATCATTTGCTGATTCCTCACACAAAACCCACTGACTATATTTTGTCCTGGTTCCTCTTCTGTGCTCTCTCTATACTATTTCAACTGGTGATCTAATCACTTTCTATGATTTCAAATATCATCTTAAAATAGATGATTCCCAAATCTGTATACCCAACCCTAGTTTCTCTCCTGAACAATACTATAATACTCCTTACCTTTTGGACATATCAAATTCAACATGTTGAAAACATAATTCATTTATCTTTCCCTTGATTCAAACCTTTCTATTACTATCAGGGACATCATCCCAGTCACCAAGGCCTATCCTCAATTACCTCTCACCCTATGAAACCAATTTGTTTTCAAATCTTTCTACTTTCACAATGTTTCTCATATATACTTCATTCTCTCTATTCCAACTGCCACCACCTTAGAATAAATAAATGCTCTCATAATCTCTTATCTAGATTATTGCAACAACTCTCTCATTGATCCTTCTGCCTCATGTCTCTCTAAACTCCAATTAGCCACTCAGTTTCCAAAATAATTTTCCTAAATAATAGTTTGACCCTGACACCCCTCTGTGGCACCAACATACCTCAAGAATCAAATACAAAATCTCATTTGATATTTAAAGCTCTTCAAAACCTGGTGCCTTCCTTCTTTTCAAGTTTCAAGTGTTCTTATAATTTAGAACACTCCATGCACTCTAGGATCCAACCACATTGGACTACTTACTGTTCCTCATACACCCTACCATCTCCTTACCCTTTATACTATCTATGCCCAGGCCTCAAATAAAAAACCTCCTTAACTCAATTTCTCTAATTTCTTTCAACATTCGGCTTAACTCTGACTTTGTTCAGAAAGCTCACAGTTGCTAAAGCTATCCCTCTCTGAGATTACCTTTTATCTACTCCATATATATCTTGAATATATTTAGTTACTATTTGTCTCTCCTTTTAGAATGTAAGCCCCTTGAGGGGACTGTTTTGCCTTTCTTTGTATCCCCAGTGATTACTACAGTGTCTAACACAGTAAGTACTTAATAAATTTTTATAATTATCTTTACCCTACATCTAGTATTCACTCATCTCACTTCTACCTCTCAGAATTCCTAAATTTTTTCAAGATTCAGCTCACATTTCACCTCCAACAGGAGATCTTTTCTTTTCTAATCCCCACAAATCTATTTACTTTCCTATGAGTTGTTTTATACACAAGGTGTTTTTTGCATGGCTTATACCTAATAGAAACTTAAATATTTGCTTAATAGGAATATGTAAAAGTTCTTTGAAAGAGGCAGAAATTATTAAGTTTTTTAAGTCATATTATATACACAGGCCACAATGAATCATCAAGTTTATTAGGGGACCAATTTTAAGGGTTTCTCAGAGGCTCCTCCATAGGACATTTAGAAAGTTTAAGAAATGTCACTAACTAGTAAAAGTCAAAGTTAAGTCTATCTTTTGTTCTTCAGTCCTTTCAGTAATGTCTGACATATGGATTCAAACAGATGAATCTTCCTGACTTCAGTCTCAGAGCTCTAATCACTGCACCATATAACTGCTCTTCAATCTGGCTAGAAGACTCAATTATTCACCAACAAATGCTTAGTTCAAATTACCAAATTTTAGATTTATTTCTCCAGGATTGCACACCTTTTTGACAATGTCACTTGGAGAATAGCAGTCAAGACAATGCACTGAATATTTCAAGCAACTAGTAAAGGTTTAGTCAATGAATAATTCACTACTTCAAAATACAGTGCAACCTTTGAAAATGAAATCTATACCCCTTTTAATCTATGAAAATATTTTGATCAAACTATTAGGATGTACTTTTTTTTTTTTTCCGGAAGCAATTGGGATTAAGTGACTTGCCCAGGTTCACACAACTAGGGAATGTTAAGTGTCTGAGACCATATTTGAACTCAGGTCCTCCTGACTTCAGGGCTGGTGCTCTATCCACTGTGCCATCTAGCTGCCCTGGATGTACTTTAAAAAAAAAAAAAAAAAACTGAAATTAAACCTGATGAGAGATTTAACAACAGATGAGGAAAAATCAAAAATAGAACAATATTCAAAAGGAAAAGATGGCATTATATATTACAACCCAAATCTAAAGGGAAAAACAAAGGAGAGATCCAACTACAAACTAGCTAATGCAACCAACCTAAAAATAAGATTATTCATTAAAAATGAATTTTTTAAAATGTTACAGAAATTGAAAAGTTCCTACCCCTACATGTTAGACATTTTAGGGAACACAAGATTGAATAAAAATGGTCTTTGTCAGGAAAGACCTGATAGAGTATGGAATATAAACTCTGTGGCATAAATATGATATATGTGAATTAAAAAACAAAGCCACTTATACAATATATCAGTTTATTAATCTTGCCTATACAGCTATGTAAATAAATAGGATTATGTATATTCACAAAAATATCTATCTATGTATATATACATATATACCCAAGTACCCTCATCCAGTCACAAGAACTTACTGGTGTCAAGTTGCTAGAGTTTTTCACACAGCCACCATTTTGTACAGCAGATGCTGGTGCAGTTGCCTCTTGGCCATCATTTTCTCTATGGTATAAGAAAAAGAACATGGAGTGAAAAGATAGTGCACAAGGCTCCAATTGTATATAAGCTAATGAAATTTCCAGATAATATTTAAGATGGTCATTCCCAACCATAATTTAGGATAACTATCTTAAATGTTTTTACTAAATTCTCAAAAACAAATTATACTTAATTATTAAACAAAGAATTTATCATTGGACATATTTCACAGAGCACTTTTTGGATAGTAATGGGTGGCCAAAGAGACAAATCAAAATTACCCCCCCAAAAAAAAATTTATTCATTGAAACTAAGGGAAAACAGTCTAAAATACTTATAATTTTTTAAAATGAACTATTTTTAGATCCTAGACAAATTAAGGGATTTAAAAAAAAAAAAACCTTATTTAAGTAGGATAGTCCTATTTCCACTATGGCAAGATAGCTAACCTTTAACAAGTTCCTTAAACAACTCTGAGATTCCATTTTTTCATGTTAAATGATTAGAAATGGAGGGAATTAGAATATCTGAGTATTCTTCCAACTCAATCATTCTGACACTACAATATTTACTATTTCTACTATAGTTTGTATTTTAAGGACAGTGTTTATTTTGAAGTTGTTTTTTTTTAAGAAAAAGGGACAGTTCTATCACCTGTCTCAAGTTTTTAAAGACAAAGTAGTGAAGATTAGAATCAAATTACTAAGAACTGAAATTCTTAAAAATATTGGAAGGACAGATTCAAACTTTTGTATTCCTGAGGAAATGCAGCACCTTTGGTCTAGCCTTTAATTTCTACAGTCAAGATTTGAATTATATTGCCCACTGGATACTGAATAGTTGTGCATTCAGTGTTTTACAAAGAGTTGTATTTAAATCTAAGTCAATAGGGTTATATCTACTATGTACTACCTGTTTCAAGGATATCTATATAAAAGGCTTTTAGATATTTGCTCAAAATGATATAAAATATTAGCATAGTTACAGCAGAAACTCACTAAAACACAGATAATGATGACACAGATTCAGGTACACTGTACTTGTCAAATCAACTTTATTTATTCATTCAACAAAGATTTATTAGGCAACCAAAACAGGAAAGATTCACTCACTGTATCAGTCACAAAAATGGACATGAAGATGAATAACAGTCCTTGCACATAAAAAAACTTAAATCTAACTTGAGAAATAAAACAAACAAATGTAAATAAATACAAAGTAAAATGAGATATATGCATAATTTTTTTTTAAAGACCAGAGTTTGGAGCACTTTTTTTCATTTGAGGGTGGAAGGGCAACAAGTGGAAACAAAGAAAATCATGGAAGATTTAATGTAGTAGATGGCATGTTATGTCTGTTCCTGAATCAGGAAGGATTTCAACAGGAAAAATTGGAGGGAAATGCATTACATTCACTGGGAATAATATGGCAAAGGTAGTAGTGCTAAAAAACAAGGTAAGTAATTAGGTATCCCATGATAAAAGACTGGAAAACAGGTTAAAGTTAGTTTATGGAGTTTTCCTTTTGTGAATACTTACATGTTTAAGTCAAAACCAATCATATGATTTAGTCAAAATGAACAAAATTTAAGCCATTATGTTAACCAAAGGTTTGAAAAAGTTGTATATGGCTTTATATCTTTTAAGAATCAGCATATTCTACCAACTAATTAGAAAAAATAAAAAACAAGGATATGACTGAAATATAACCACCAAATACAGTAAAGCCATAATATGAAACATTAGCTTATAATACAGACAACAATCCAATAATCTACAAGTGGCATTCAAAAGAGTCATCTCTCTCCTGAGCTCTAGGTACTCTCACCAGCTTCATTTATCTTTCTTCCTAAACCATCTCTCCTACTTACTCGCCTGTCACTGTTGAGAATGCCATCATTCTTTCAGTAATCTAGGTGTACAGACTCAGTCATTCTTGACTCTACCCCGATTCATTCCACTGCCTCATATCCATTAAGTAGCCAACTCTTGGCAATTCTACCTCAATATAGCTGTTTCCTTCATACAACAACTACCTAGTTCAGACCTTAACGACCTCCTTCTGATTGCCATTCTTAATATATCCCTCTCCCATCCATCCTCCAAACAATGGTTAAATTAATATTTTTAAAGAACTGGTCTAACCAAATTTAAAAAAAATTGTCTAAAAGATAAAATGCAAAATTGTTTAACATGTAAAACCTTTCACTGACTTCAACTTACCTTTCCAAACTGATTTAACATTATTACTGGACACTTACTCTACAGGTTAGCCAAACTGGACTTCTTTCTCCCCAGACATAAAAAACCAGCATCTTTCATCTTCTTTTCGGCCTCACTCTCCTTCTTCTAATCCCTAGTTTACTTTATGACTCAGCTCCTTTGCCACAAATATTCCTAATTCACAGCAATTCAATACCCTTCCCACTAGAAAAGTTATTATATATTTATATTATATATTTGATATATATTTAAAATATAACATTCTGAAGGGTAGGGATCATTTTCAATTTTATCTTTATATCCCAGCACCCATTATTTACTAGGTAATTAATATTTACCAAAGTTAATATTTATTGATTCACTATTTAGTTCTACTTTTCTTTTATAGTCTGACCACCTATCTTCACCTTCCACCCTACCTTCTTATCTTAAAATAAGGAAGGCACTAAGTACAGAGAGACACCACATATAATTTAAAAAAGAATTCAAAAACATGTTAACCATATCAGTAGGTCATTTTAAGTTCAAATGAGGTGATTTCTGAAACTTTTGTAATCTGTTAAATATTCTGTAAATGTCAGCTCTTCCTATTATCTATATAATCTTGAGTAAGTCACTTAGCTTTTGTGATTCAGTCTCCTCACTGATAAAATGAAGATCGGAAAATGACTTTTAAGGGTTCTTATACCTCTATATCTAAGACCCTATAATATAATCAAAGATTAATTCTTGACCAAAGAAAACATAATTCCTTCACAGAAGCCAGCTGACAAGTTTTAACAAGTGGTTTTTAAAAATCCCTTAAAAGAAGATGAAGGCTTCCTTAAGAAATACTTTATAAACCATTATGATAGTGAACTTATCCTTAAGAGTAGTTTGTTTACTTTTAAACTGGACAAGGAGGAGTAACAAATGGAAGGCAAACCGCACCTGTTCAAAACAAACCCTTTTCAAAGCTTGGGTCTAACAAGGGGCTCTCCAAGGCCTCAAACAAGGAAGCGAGAGTGAGTAAACATTTCTTTGTCTGGTGAGGGTCCTTCGTCTTACTTTTGGCTGGTGTCTGGGGCTGGGCTGGGCTCAGCTATCATTTCCGAAGTATCCCATCAGCAGTTGGGAAATCGATTTAACTGGGTCGTCCAAGAAGTCCTGCTCCGAAGGAGCTAGATGGGTCCGAGGAAGCCACTACTTTCTACACGCTCACCAGAGGAGCAGCTAAAGAAATGCTAGTAGCAGGGGGCGGGGCCGGGAAGGAAAAAGCAAATAGAAAAAATTAGCAAATACCAAAACCCTTCACCAAAAAAAAAAAAAAAAAAAAAAAAAAAACAACCACCCCATTCCCACGCTCTTCTATCATCCCGAACACAGTCGCTAGTTAATACATTTAAGGGCAGCAGGAAGAGAGGAGGGAGAGAGCGGGTGCTACTCACCCTAAGGTGGAGGACAGTCAACTTCGGGGGGTGATAGTGTTTGTTTCTGCCAAAGGACTGGGGGATTTGTATGGTATTATTTGATTCAGTTTGGCTTCGCTTTCTCTTACAAGGGTGACAAGTGGCGGCTCCCCCACCCCCAGAACTCGGGCGGGCGATCTGCGTGCCCTGGGAGCGCGGGCACAGACAGCGTGGGAACGCTCCGGGGCCAGGGCCTCCCTCGGGAGGAGGGGGGGAAGAAGGCTGCGGCCGTAGGAAGGTGCCAGGGACCCCGGGATTGGGCTAAGAAGGGAACTGCGAAGCAGGGGTGGGAGGCTAGAGGACTGGAAAGGGGCAAAGCTCCGGCTGGCGGATCAAACAGATGGGAGGCACTGAGGCGCTCTCCCCACCCCCTACCTCGCCCCTACCCGAGGGGGCCGGCAGCCGGCTGAGCTCGCGCCCAGCGAGCTATCCAGAGCTCGTGCTCCCGCTCCGAAGGCCTCCCTGAGGATTCAGTCTTCACTCGAAGCCCCGGGGGCCCAGGCCCCCAGCACTCTCCTAGCCCACCCCACCCCCACTTCCACTCCGACTCGGCCGCGCCAGCAACTGCCCTCCCAGCCAATAGGGGAAGAACGAACATGGGTCACCTGGCACGATCCAGCCAATAGGAAGCCAGTTTAGATTCGCCAGGCGATATTGGCGCGGTGTTGATCCGGACTACCTCAAAAAAAAATTTCAAGACGTGGCTCTCGAGGCCCCGCCTACTCATCCTTTTGGCTCCGACCGGGGTTCTAGCTCCGCCTTTTTCACAGGCCATCTGGGGCCCCAAGGTTGAAGGATTTATCCCCAGCAGGGATCTCCCGCCTGCAACAGGAACGCACGTTCCATATTTTTTGTTTCCGGGTGGGGTAACCTAAGAATGAGTACTAACGGTCCCCGTTTCCGGCGTGAACGGCGGTGGGGCCGCTGACGAGAGCGAAGCTGTGTGATGTGGACCCTCCGGGCCGCCGTCCGCCGCGGATTACCGCTGCTCCGTGCGGCCTGTAGCTTCTGTGAGGGATTTGCGCCAGCCCCTCGGAATCACCGTGTCCGCGCGCTCTCCACCTTCGGCGGCAAGAACTGGTACGAGGGCAGGCTGCTTTCTGGGTCTGGAGGAGAAGCTATTGCCAGGAAAGGCCGGAAAGAGGAAAACGAGGAAGAGGATGAAACAGGAGAAGAAGACGAGGAAGATGAAGAGCTGCTGGTGGAGCGGGAGCCTTTGCTGCCCCAAGGGGCCCAGCGTGTGTTTTTGCTTCACCCGGATGTCAAATGGGGAGCTAAAAAACCGACTCTGACCCGAGGTAAGTGACAGATTTCGGGGCGGGACTCGTAACCGGGAGGCGGATCGGGAAGAAGGGGACGGGGCGGGGCGGGCCTCTGGTGGGCCGGGCTCTATGCAGAGGGGCCTGGGTGGATCCCAGTTTTATCTCCTGTCTTTGCTCTAGGCCAGCTTGTCAATTTAGTCGGGATTTATTGGTGTAAATCACTTTTTCCCTCCCTCCCACCACCATAAAATTTCCTGAAATATGGAAAGGAAGGGGTAGGGGGGCAAATGCTGTTTTTTGTTTTGTTTTGTTTTGTTTTTTAAATTCCCTGTTTATAAATATCTACTAGTGAAGCGATCCTTACTTGTCTTCAAGATACAATTATCAAAAAAGCCTACTATATGCCAGACACTGTGTTAACATCTGGGAACACAAAGACAGAAAGGAGACAATCCCTATTCTGCAAGGATTTACAAGCTAATATGGGAAGCCAGTGTATTAATGAAAGCAGAGGTAGGGGTCTTAAGAAGGTACTCATAATCAGGATCTATACTTCAATTCAATAAACCTTTATTAAGAGCCAGCCACTGTGCTAATTAATTAGTGACCCTCTGCATTGGACTAGATGTTCCCCAGATTCCGAATTCCATTTCTTACCTCCATCTATTCACCTAGACTGTCTCACCTGCCTTAATTGTACTCTTTCCATCCTCATTCGCTCTTACTGCTTCTGCTTTTAATTATCTTAGTTCCAGACTCATCTCTACCACCACCTATTCCGTGAAGCCTTCAGTGATTCCTACCCTTTCCCAGTTATTAATACTCTCTCCCTTCCTGAAAATGACCTTGCTTATTTATTTTATATATGTATTACTCTCTCCTTTAACTCACCATTCGAATATAAACATTTTAAGTGTTCAAAATGAGAAGAAAGTTCCTGGTTGTCCAGAAGATGACCGGAGAGTAAAATGAAGTGAAGCCAGAGATTGTGGGCCTTGTTAACATTCACAAATTAGAATATTTGGGACCCAGAGTGAGATATCTTCACCTGTTAAGTCCTCTTGGACATAGTTTATGGTCTTGAAGGCCAGGCAGCTGGTATAAAGATAACAGGAGAATAAAAAAGTTAAAGAGACAATTTTTAGTTTGATATAAAACTAGAATTTTTGAAACATTAAGTATGATATACCTCTGGAGAAATTGAATGAGGATAGAAAAAAATAACTTTTTTTCAGTGATATATGGCACCTACACAAAAAAAAAATGGCCATATATTATGGCATACAAACCTCACAAATGTAGAAAGACAGAAATATTAAATGCATCCTTTTCATATCATGATGCAATAAAAGTCATGATAAAAGGAAGTCTACCTAACTACTGTTCCAAAGTAAAATGAATTTCTCCAGGAGGCTGATTGAAGTAGAATTTGAAATTACAGTGTGAACATTCAAGTAGAGATATGCAAATAAAATGCCACCTCTTTCTGAAAGAAAATATTGATTAGGATGCCAGTCCCATTCTGGTTTCACTCTTTTCCTGATTTCATGGACTATGATAATCTAATTTACCAAGACCTTGATTTTTCCACAAAGCTGAACTTCAGGTGGCTGAGGCAAAAGCTCTAGTGCATACCCTGCCGAATTGGTCAGTGGAACAGACAATGATCGTATCAACAAAAACACCAGACAAGAAGCTAGTGTTTGGCAAGGGGAATTTTGAACTTCTGACAGGTGAGTGGGATTAGGAAACATTGATACTGGACTTTATGTAGTATTGTACTGTGATTCCAGTCTCTACTCTTTTGTCTCCATCTCTGGATATGAAAAATCAAAAATAATTTTTGATTATCATTATATAATGCAAAATTTGGATTTATGTAGGTCTAGGATTGAAACCAGCTTCAGTGAAACCAATTTCAAAGAACTGGTATAAAAGTGACATATGAATGTGATTGTGCCATTAGCCTTTTCTTATATATAGCCTGATGCAGTTTTAATTTAAAATAGAAGCCTTGAACTATTACTCGGTAAATTATTTTTTTTTAAGCTTTTTATTTGTATAACATATGTATGGGTAGTTCCCCAACCTTGATCTTTACAAAGCTTTCCAATACAAATTTTACCCCCAGTCCCCTCCCCTCCCCCAGATGGCAGGAAGTCCACTACATG
Organism: Myrmecobius fasciatus; assembly: GCA_023553655.1. Classification (NCBI taxonomy): domain Eukaryota; kingdom Metazoa; phylum Chordata; class Mammalia; order Dasyuromorphia; family Myrmecobiidae; genus Myrmecobius; species Myrmecobius fasciatus. The sequence continues at coordinate 388,491 of JAJPUD010001359.1, forward strand.
TTAATAATGTTGAAATGCTTGAGAAGTTATACAAGAAAAATCCTATCTACAAGAAAAAAAAAAGAATCAGAGAAAGGCAACACAATGCAAGCAAATGTCAATAGAGATCATGAAAATGTTACGTTGTGGTCCATATTTCATGTCCCTCTTTCTGGGTGTATATGGTTTTCTTCAGTGAACAACTGGAACTGGTTTGAGACAATTCTTTATTGCAGAGAGCCATGTCCATCAGAATTGATCATCATGTAATACTGTTGTTGCTGTGCATGATGATCTCCTGGTTCTGCTCGTTTCACTCAGCATCAGTTCATGCAAGTCTCTCCAGGCCTCTCTGAAATCGTCCTGCTGGTCGTTTCTTACAGAACAATAATATTCCATAACATTCATATACCATAATTTATTCAGCCACTCTCCAATTGATGGGCATCCCTTCAGTTTCCAGTTTCTAGCCACTACAAAAAGGGCCGCCACAAACATTCTTGCACATGTGGGGCCCTTTCCCTCCTCTAAGATCTCTTTGGGATATAGGCCCAGTAGAAACACTGCTGGGTCAAAGGGTATGCACAGTTTGACAACTTTTTGAGCATAGCTCCAAATTGCTCTCCAGAATGGTTGGATCCGTTCACAGTTCCACCAACAATGTATTAATGTCCCAGCCCTCCCACATCCCCTCCAACATTCATCGTTATCTTTTCCTGTCATTTTAGCCAATCTGACAGGTGTGTAGTGGTATCTCAGAGTTGTCTTAATTTGCATTTCTCTGATCAATAGTGATTTGGAGCAACTTTTCATATGACTAGAGATGGTTTTAATTTCATCATCTGAAAATTGTCTGTTCATATCCCTTGACCATTTATCTATT
>JAJPUD010001359.1:394352-409223 GCA_023553655.1 Myrmecobius fasciatus
CTATTTCTTATCCAGTACCAAACGGTTTTGATGACCGCTGCTTTATAATATAGTTTTAGATCTGGTACAGCAAGGCCACCTTCATCTGCCTTTTTTTTCATTAATCCCCTTGAAATCCTTGACCTTTTGTTCTTCCAAATGAACTTTGCTACTATTTTTTCTAGATCTGTAAAATAATTTCTTGGGAGTTTGATTGGTATGGCACAAAATAAGTAGATTAGTTTGGGTAGTATTGTCATTTTTATTATGTTCGCTCTGCCTACCCATGAGCACTTAATATTTTTCCAATTGATTAGGTCTGATTTTATTTGTGTGGAAAGTGTTTTGTAATTTAGTTCGTATAGTTTCTGACTTTTCCTTGGCAGATAGATTCCCAAATATTTTATCCTATCATCTGCTATTTGGAATGGAATTTCTTTTTGTATCTCCTGCTGCTGAACTTTGTTGGTAATATATAAAAATGCTGATGATTTATGTGGATTAATTTTGAATCCTGCAACTTTGCCAAAGTTGTGAATTGTTTCTAGTAGTTTTTTAGTTGAGTCTCTAGGGTTCTCTAAGTATACCATCATGTCATCTGCAAAGAGTGATAATTTGGTTTCTTCATTACCTACTCTGATTCCTTTTATCTCTTTTTCTTCTCTTATTGCTAAAGCTAACATTTCTAATACAATATTAAATAGTAATGGTGACAGTGGGCAGCCTTGTTTCACTCCTGATCTTATTGGGAATGGTTTTAGTTTGTCTCCATTACATATGATGCTTGCTGATGGTTTTAAATAGATGCTACTGATCATTTTAAGGAAAAGCCCATTTATTCCTATACTCTCTAGTGTTTTTAATAGGAAAGGGTGTTGGATTTTGTCAAAGGCTTTTTCTGCATCTATTGAGATAATCATATGGTTTTTGTTAATTTGGTTATTAATATAATTAATTGTGCTGATAGTTTTCCTAATATTGAACCAGCCCTGCATCCCTGGTATAAATCCTACTTGGTCACAGTGTACTATCCTGGGGATGACTTTCTGTAATCTCATTGCTAAAATCTTATTTAAAATTTTTGCATCAATATTCATTAGGGAAATTGGTCTATAGTTTTCTTTCTCTGTTTTTACCCTACCTGGTTTAGCTATCAGCACCGTATCGGTCTCATAGAAGTATTCTGGCAGTATACCTTCTGTCCCTAATTTCTCAAATAGTTTGTGTAGTATTGGAATTAATTGTTCTTTGAATGTTTGGTAGAATTCACATGTAAATCCATCTGGCCCTGGAGATTTTTTCTTAGGGAGTTGGTTAATGGCTTGTTCTATTTCTTTTTCTAATATGGGACTATTTAAATAATTTATATCCTCTTCTGTTAACCTCGGCAATCTATATTTTTGTAGATATTCCTCCATTTCATTCAGATTTTCAAACTTACTGGCATAAAGTTGGGCAAAGTAACTCCTAATTATTGCTCTCATTTCCTCTTCATTGGAGGAAAGTTCTCCCTTATCATTCTTGAGACTAACAATTTGATTTTCCTCTTTCCTTTTTCTTATCAAATTAACTAAAGGCTTATCTATTTTGTTAGTTTTTTCATAGAACCAACTCTTAGTTTTATTAACTCAATAGTTTTCTTATTTTCGATTTTATTAATTTCTCCTTTTACTTTTAGAATTTCCAATTTGGTATTTAATTGAGGGTTTTTAATTTGTTCTTTTTCTAGTTTTTTTAATAATAAGCCCAATTCATTGATCTTTTCTTTCTCTATTTTATGCAAGTAAGCATCTAGAGATATAAAATTGCCCCTTATAGCCGCTTTGGCCATATCCCACAAATTTTGGTATGTTGTCTCCTTATTGTCATTCTCCTGGATGAAATTATTGATTGTGTCTATGATTTGCTCTTTCACCCATTCATTTTTCAGGATTAGATTATTTAATTTCCAATTACCTTTTGGTTTATTTTCTCCTGGCCTTATATTGCATGTGATTTTTATTGCATCATGATCTGAAAAGGATGCATTTACTATTTCTGCCTTTCTGCATTTGATTTTAAGGTTTTTATGCCCTAATACATGGTCAATTTTTGTATAGGTTCCATGGACTGCTGAGAAAAAAGTAAACTCTCTACTGTCTCCATTCAACTTTCTCCATAGATCTATCATACCTAACTTTTCTAACAATTGGTTTATCTCCCTAGTTTCTTTCTTATTTATTTTGTAGTTTGATTTATCTAATTCTGAGAGAGCAAGGTTGAGATCCCCCACTAGTATCGTTTGGCTGTCTATTTCTTCTTGCATCTCTCTTAATTTCTCCCCTAGGAATTTGTGTGCTATTGCACTTGGTGCATATATATTTAGTATAGATATTGCTACATTATCTATGGTACCCTTTAATAAAATATAGTTTCCTTCCTTATCTCTTTTGATTAGATCTATCTTGGCTTTTACTTGATCTGAGATAAGGATTGCTACCCCTGCTTTTTTTTGTTCACCTGAAGCATAATAGGTCCTGCTCCAGCCTTTTACCTTCATCCTATATGTGTCACTATGTTTTAGATGTGTTTCTTGTAGACAACATATTGTGGGATTCTGGTTTTTAATCCAGTCTGATATCCGCTTCCGCTTTATGGGAGAGTTCATCCCATTCACATTCACAGATAGAATAACTAATTCTTTATTTCCTGCCATCTTATTTACCCAAGTTATGTTTTCCCCTTTCCTTTCCTTTTTCTCCCTTGCCCCCTCCTCAGTACTTTGCTTTTGATGACCCCCTCCCCCAAACAATACTCCACCCTTTAGATCCCTTCCCCCTGTTTTTACTCCTTTCCCCTGATTCTTCTATTTTCCCTTCTATTAGTTTATCCCTTTCTTTTCCTCCTTTCCCTCCCACTTCCCTCTAGCAACAGACAAGTTTCTATGTGAAATCAAATGTCTGATATACACTTTTAGAGCCCAACCTGATGAGAGTAAGATTTACACAGTGCTCGTCTCCCTCCCCTCTTTCTCTCAATTATATTAGGTTTTCTTTGCCTCTTCAAGTGATTTTACCTTGTTTTTACCTCCTTTTTTTTTAGATCTTATTTTACCACTTTTTCCCTCTTTTCCCCAGTATGACAACCTTTTCCCCTCTAGTTCTCTTTTTCATATTATCAAAGTAATATTTAGTTAATTATACCCCCAAACTTTGAGTATCCCCCTAGTAAAAATAAAGTTCTCAAGAGTCCTTTCCTTTTTACCTTTTTATGCATCTCTTGAGTTCTGTGTTTGGGTGTCAAATTTTTTGTTCAGATCCGGTCTTTTCATTAGAAATAGGTGAAATTCACCTATATCATTGAATGACCATCTTCTTCCCTGGAGGATAATGCTCATTCTAGCTGGATAGGTTATTCTTGGCTGTAATCCAAGTTCCTTTGCCCTTCGGAATATCTGGTTCCAGGCCCTTCGATCCTTCAGTGTGGAAGCTGACAGATCCTGACAGATTCTAATTATTGATCCTCGGTATTTGAATTGTTTCTTTCTAGCTGCTAGCAGAATCTTTTCCTTGGTGCTATAGTCCTGAAATTTAGCCACGATATTCCTTGGGGTTTTAATTTTGGGGTTTCTTTCAGGAGGTGATCGGTGAATTCTTTCAATGGTGATTTTGCCCTTTGATTCTACAATCTCAGGGCAGTTTTCTTTCAGGATTTCCTGGAAGATAGTGTTTAGATTCTTTGTTTTATCATGGCTTTCAGGAAGTCCAATAATCCTTAGATTGTCTCTCCTAGATCTATTTTCTAAGTCAGTTGTTTTTCCTAGGAGATATTTCATATTTTCTTCTAATTTTTCATTTTTTTGTTTTTGTTTGACTGATTCTTCTAGTCTTAGTGAGTCATTCACTTGCATTTGTTCAATTCTTATTTTTAAAGTGTTGTTTTCTTCAGTTACCTTTTTAAGTTCCTTTTGTAACTGGCCAATTTGTTCACTGCACTCTTTTTCCACTTCACTAATTTTATTTTTTAATAAATTGGTGTCTTTTTCATATCTCTTTTGCAGAGCATCATATCCTTCTTGCAAGATACTGTATCCTTCTTGCACTAATTTCAATTTATTTTCCCATTTATCCTCCAGCTCTCTTTTGAGGTTCTTTATGCAATCTTCCAGAAAGGCCTTTTGAAACGGGGACCAGTGATGGTCCTTGCTGTTTTTTTCTGGATTTTTGTCTAAAGAAACCTCTGTATCTGAGGTCGTTTCTTTGCCTTGATAAAAGCTGTCTATGGTGAGAGCTCTCTTTTGCTTCTTCATCTTTTTTTTTTTAGACAGAGTGGATATCTCTTTAAGGTAGGGGGAAAAAAAAAAAAAAAACCTCGGCTAAAGACGCTTTGCCCTGGGGCACTTCGGCGAATTGACTTAAGGTGCTGGGCCGGTGGGGGCTAGGACTAAGTCCGAATTACTCCTTAAACAAGGCAAGTCTGCCAGAACACCTGCCCCCAATCAGGGCAGAGTGTCCAGAGTGCCTCAGATAAACTCCAGGTGTTTGGAATTTGGAGTTTGGAGTTTGGAATTTCTTCCAAGGTGAGCCGAGCTGAGTCCCACCCTCACTTCCGGCCTGCACAGTTGTCGTCTATTTATCTCTCTGTCCGAGTCCGACTAACCTGATATGAAGTTCTCCAGAGAGCCGTGCCCAAATATTTCTGAGTTCGTTGACTTGAAGATCAGTTCAGAGGCTTACATATTGTTGATTTGAGAGAAGATCGGAGGAGAGGCAGAAAGTCACCTTTTCACTCCGCCATCTTGGCTCCGCCCCTACTCTGTAAATTATTAACAAAGATTTGATACATGTTTATCATATATTTTTAATACCTTGAGGGAATATATTCAAAGTGGAATGTCAGCCAAAACTATCTGAAGTTTAATCTCTTTAATCATAGCTTTGCAGCAGAAATGGAATCAATCAAAAATATCTATCCTTTAGTCAACTTACCTTAACAAATGCAAAATCTACATCACTCTATCCCATCTTCTTTTCTTCTTATCACTGTTCTGTTTCTCTCTGCTCAGGAGAGCTCCTCTATTTAACCTGATTTGGCATGCCTTTCCCCCAGATCTAGAACATTTATTTCCAAACTTCCAAGTACAAGTTCATTTTCTCTAAGAAACTTTCCTACACTAGGCAGTTGTCCTGTGGTAGAAAGACATAGGCTTTGAAATCAAGACACTTAACCTATCCAAAATTTGATTTACTTCATTCTTTCCTCTTTTCATCTCCTCCCCTTTCCCCTTACCCTGCCCCCCATCAGGTATTTATAATACAAAATTGTTGTGTGGAATAGATGCCTATGACATATGTAAAGCACTTTGTAAACCATAAAGCATTACATAAATGTTAATTGTGACTACTTCACTACTTTATCTTATTTCCATTTAGCCACTATGGCAGTTTGTTGATATTATAATTTATATATTAAGAAAATAAATTTCCAAAGGGCTAGAATGAGATCTCTGTAAAATATTGAATTCCCAGAGTGCAAATTCTGTGATTTATTTGATTTTCTCTTTTCCTTAGAAAAAATTAGAGGGTCACCACAAATAACTTCTGTCTTCCTGAATGTAGAAAGAATGAGTCCATTAACAAAGGTATAATAATTTTTTGTTCATTTAGAGGGATGCCTTGCAGTAAAATATGGAATAAATGTAAAACCTATAAAAATAAGTGAAGTTAAAGGAAAATAATGCTCGTAGATCTAGCCTAAGGTACTTTCCTTAGTATCAGCTATTTAACTGTCAGCTCTTTGAATCAAGAAGATAGCTCTTTTTTTTTCTCTGTAATTTTATATATTGAGAGCTCTCCAGATTACAGTATAGCTAGTGATCATCTATACATATGGGAAGCAAAATATATAATCTCTGCTTATAATTGATAATCTTACTTTTCATTTAACTCTCATTATCTGTTGCCCCAGGGGCTTGGGGAGTCTTAAGTAATAGTTATATTTGGAATTCTTTTCCCCATCTATGTTCAGAAAGAATTTTGTGACCTTTTTAACTATGTGGTATATATCTTCTTTATATTTCTACCTCTCACTTTTTTTTACTGTCTTTTTGCTTTTTGTTTTCTTAAAGAAAGAACTTGAAGCTGCCTGGGGAGTAGAAGTGTTTGACCGATTCACAATTGTTCTTCATATTTTCCGCTGCAATGCTATGACTAAGGAAGCTAAACTTCAGATTGCTTTGGCTGAAATTCCACTTCTCAGGTACTTCCATATATTGGCTCTGTAAACAAAACCTTTTTCATGCTATCACTTGCATCTCCCCTAAGCAAAACCAAGTAAAATGTTCTTCCTTCATAAAAAGTAATATGTCCATCCTGAGAGAATCTCTCTCTTTTTTTTTTTTGCTTTAACATGTTTGTATTAATATTTCACTACCAAAATTATTTTACAAAATGGAATCATATTATATTTTCAATAAAAATCATCTTAATGAGAGCAGATATCCATTCCAGTTCTTCATTTGTGGATGGTTATCTTGGTTTTCAAAAGCTATACAACAGAACACAAATTCTGTTAAAGCATGGTTTTAGTCTTCATCAGTGGTAGGAAGACCCATACCAACAAGATTACATCCTTTTTAAAAAAAAAAAATTTTTTTTTGACATTTACTTTTATAAGATTATGATTTTCATTTTTATTCCCCTCTCCCCAAGATGGCAGTCAACATAGTTTTGGTTATACATGTACAATGATATTAAACATATTTTCTTTTTTTTTTTTTAAAGTATTCTTCCAAATACAAGCAAAGATAGTTTTCAACATTCACCTCTGCAAAATCTTTTGTTCCAGTTTTTCTCCCTCCCTCCTATCCCTTCCCCTCCCCAAAACAGCAAGCAATCCGATATAGGTTAAGTATAAACATATTTTCACATAAGAAAATGACAGATCCTTAAAGAAGTATTAAAGAAAATCAGTGGCAATTGTCCAGTCAGGTATAACATCTTAACACAATTTGCTATAAATCTTGTGATTAAGAATGCCATATTAAGTTCCTTTACATTACTCAGATATATAAGTGAATCTGAGATAACACTTTTGGATTTTCCTTTCATCCTGTGCAAGTCTTGCCCTTAAGTTCATTACAGCACCTTGAAGATTTTCCTCACTTTCTTCTGACAACAAAATCATCAGAGGATCTCTCAAGTAGGCTATCTGGTATCTCTTGCCCTCACCTTGTGACCAGTCTCTCTTCTATAATGTATTTCTTATTTGTTAGATGAGGTAACCTCCTTAAATTCACCTATTAAATTCATTTATTATCCCCTGTGCAAGATTCATTTTCAGTTGTGTTCTATATCTCACAGGTATAACCTTAAGACTTTAATCTAAGGACCTCTGGACCATGTTTTCTGCCCCAGACCCACACTCTTCAATTCTAGGCCTTTCCATCAACCCTACAGCTATAGGGTAACACACCATTTAGTATAAGTGTCTTGAGAACAGGGACTTACTCAACTTTTTTAATGCTTTACCTGATGGATCATTGAACAAGAGTTTCTCTATTATTATATCTTTCAAAGAATCTTGAATGATTTTGATGTACGAATGAGACATCATGTGACAAAATAGCCTTTAAGGTTATAAGTGAACTCTGATTCTGACATGAATCTTTTCTTTGTATATTGGTTGCTTGCTATTTTTGTCTTTGTTCTGATTAATGTCATTTTTGCTTCTTTAAGCACATCTAAGACTAATTTTAAATCCCAAGTGTAGTTTTACTATCTATAATAATAAAAAGTCAAGTATTTTAAAAAAAATCTTTGCAGATGTTCTCCATTTTTCTTTTGTAGTTCTACTTCCACTTTCATGTTTAAATGCCTTCTAAATGACTGATTGGATCTCTCCCTGAACTTTGCTTAACTGAGTTTTATCTATTAACTGCTTCTTTCTGAGACAATTTTATTCATAATATTATTTTGAAGAGTTTCTTTGTTAAGGTTTTACCAAAAAGTTCATATTCGAAATTGCAAGTAACTTTGGCTCTCTATTAGGCAAGCAAGTCAAGTATTTGATAAGAAAACTGCTCTTTGGGATTTTTTGGTTTCCTTGTGATAATTGATTTGTGGTTATTTTTAAACTTCTATATAAAATTATTACAGTCTTCTGTTCATTAAACAGCTTTCATTATTGATAACTTGTTTAGATAGATCAGGATTTAATTATACATACCCTTGCTTTTTCTCACTATAATTTCTAATTTAATACTAATTCTGTTCTTTGCTTTAACAAGTTGGTAGTCTGACTATATATAATTTAAGATTGCCATCAATAACAAGTCATTTCCTGACTGTTAAAATATGATCATTTTCATTTTTTTCACAAAAACTTCGGTATAGTTTGCTCAAAATAATATTTATTGATTATTATTTTCATATTTAGAGACATGTTTAAGCTGTTTAATTGGCTTCCATTTTTTGTCACTTTCATATTTAGATTTTTATTCTGTCTTTGACTAAAATTTTTATACTTCATATTATGAAGTTTGTATTTCTGTGATCAATAGGAAAACTTACTAAGTATTTTAAAACAATTTCACTCCTATTTCAATACCAGGTCAAATCTGAAAAATGAAGTTGCTCAATTAGATCAGCAAGGTGGTGGCTCTCGATATATCATGGGATCAGGTAAAACAAAATACTTTAGGCTGTCTGGGTACAAATGAAGCCAGTAGCAAAGGTGTTTACCGAAAAAGTAAATATATTGGAAATATACCTGACATTGTAACATTGTGAGTTTAGAATACATTCAAAATTGAAAAAAGATAATTCAGATTCATGTCATTTCTTATATGTTTTATATATCCCCAAACATATTACTCACTAACAAAGTATAGTTTTGTCAAATACATGTGTATTGCAATGAAAATATTTCTCTGAGCTATGGGTGACCTTTTTTCAACTTCTTTTAGAGCAGAAAGGTACTAGAGGTTATGACCTCTTGGTTACTGTGAATTAGTAGTTTAGAAAGGGATATGCTGATTCTACTTTCCTATTCTTACTAAAAAACAAAACCAAACTTTGCTTTTTAGGAGAAACATTCATGCAAATACAGCAGCGGGTCTTAAAAGAGAAAGAAATAAAAATTAAGAAGGCCCTAGAGAAGCTTAAGAAAAGAAGACATCTTCTCAGAAGTCAACGTAAAAAGCGTGAGCTTCCCATTATTTCTGTAATGGGATACACAAATTGTGGTAAGGAGAAAGTCTAATATGCATAGGATTTTTTGTTTTTAGGGTATTTTTTTTAATGCTTCCTTGGATAAACTTTAGGATATTCTATGTAGAAATATTAAAAGATGGGTTAATATTTATTGAGAGATAAACTCAAAATAAACTCCTCAGTGGGAAATTCTATTCTATTTGGCCCAAATTAACATTAATCAAATATTTCTTAACCACCTACTTACTCTACCTATCATTTAAATAGGCACTTCTGGATACTTTTTCTTTTTATGGATGTTTTCTGATGAGTATTATACCAGATCATTGTGAAAGTTTTGAGATCCATATAAGAATTAATCATCCTTTTTTTTTTTCCTTTTAATTAGGGTGGAACAAGGTGTGAAACTATGCATCAATGTGGTGGTGTCTATATTATTGAAAGAACAACCCCACTGCTTCTTCTGCCATAGAAAAAATGTTTAAGATGGAAACTTAATGTAGTTTAATATTTTGTTTTTATTAATTCCATTCTAGTCCACAAACTTGAAATGGGGAAAATAGAATTATCATTTAAAAAAAAAAGTGCAGGTTACAAACTGTCTATACCTACCCATCCTGCATGATTCTTGTCTGTGTCTTTCCATAAGTTCACCACCCAACATTGTGGAGGACTTCCTTGAGTTTTCTTAATATTTTAAAGGTGCCAGTTGACCAGCCTGGCTTTTTGCCTATCCTCATCCCTCACTCTTCAATCAGCCCATCTTCTCTCTCTCCTACAATTCCTTGATGAGATTTTTCACTCCTTTTCAAATTTCAATATTTAATATATCTTTTAGCTAGTTTACGTCCACTATGTACTTCTCTATTACCCTCTGTGTGAGTCATTTTATATTCTAGCAACATGGATAGACTATTTCTATTGAAAAATAAGTTCTTGCTTTCATGGGAAAATTGACATCAATAAAAATTTTATTTCAGGGATATCCAACCCACTCTTGTCCTTCTGTTCAACTTTGGACCCTTCTCAGTATCTATCTAATATCTATCCCAAATACACAAAATTATAAAATAGTTAATAAAATTATACTTTTAGCTCACAAATTAAAAATTTTGATTGTGTTAAAATATTTGATTTTGACTATTCTTTTAGGAAAAACTACTTTAATCAAAGCTCTAACTGGGGATGCAGCAGTTCAGCCACGTGATCAATTGTTTGCCACTTTGGATATTACAGCGCATTCTGGATCTTTGCCTTCCCATATGACCGTTGTTTATGTAGACACCATTGGATTCCTCTCTCAACTTCCTCATGATCTCATTGAGTCCTTTTCAGCTACACTGGAAGATGTAGCTTATTCAGTACGTTAATATTATAAAAATTGCCAAGCAATGAAGGTTTTCTTCCTTTTTTTTTTTTTTTTTTTTTTTTTTAAGTTAGTAAATTTTATAAGCATTTATCTCTCCAGCAGCTAGGTGACTCAGTTCATCAAACTCTAGCCCTGAGGTCAGGAACACTTAAGTTCATATCCAGCCTCAAATACTTACTAATAGTATGGCCCTGGATAAGTCATATAGTTTGTTTGCCTCAGTTTCCTCATCTATAAAATGGGGGTAATAATAGCAGGGTTGTTGGGAGGATCAAATGAGGTGATAATTGTATGATGCTTGGCACATTTCAAGTGAATGCCAGGAATATCCCATCAAATTGTCAATAACAAAGGGTTCTAAATGTTATATTTGTTAAAACTGCCATAAATAACTAAAAATCACTCCAAACTTAATCAAAAATGTCAAAGAAATTAAAAGTAAAATCTTATCTAAAAGCCTTGATATTTAACAAGATTAATGTTTGAACCAAAAAAAAAAAAAAAAAAAAAAGTGCCAAAAAAAAATGCTTTTGCTCTCCATGTTCTTCCAGGTATTATCTGAAATTCTACTACCTCTGGCTTTGTTTTACTTTTCTTAATTTCATATCTTTATGGTTTTATATCTTCTAGTATTAGCATTTATATAGTACCTACTATGTGCCACATACTGTGTTATTTACTTTATAAATATGATCTCATGTGAACCTCATAACAGCACTGCCAGATAGGTATTATTATCACCCCAATTTTACAGTTGAGGAAACCTGAGGCAAATAGAGGTTAAGTAACTTGTCCAAGGTCACACAACTAGTATGTGTCTAAACGTTTTGAACACAAATCTTCCTTACTCCAGGCCCAGTGCTATCCACTCTGCCACCAATTTGCCTCATTTCCAAATATATTCTTCCCCTCTTCTCTTACTCAGAAAGCCATCTCTTTTAACAAAAATTTAAAAAGGAGGGGAATAAAGCAGTTCATTAAACCAGCCAGGACAGAACCTCCTCTAGCAGTACATGAGATTACATTTCCATAGTACTCCCTGTCTCTTCATTAAAGGGACAAAAATTTTGGCCTTATTTTACAAATAACTTTTTTTGATTCAGGCTTGCAGGAGCAAGTCGTATGATGTCTTTAAATCCCTTTTAGTATTATAGATATTCAAAGTGCAATCTAATATTTGTGACCTTTTGCGACAGAGAACTGATCCTTTATTCACAGAAAAATACATTACCACATGTCTGTTTTGTTGATCTTGTAGACTTATTACGGAAACTATCCTCACGTAACCATATGTGTTTTGTAGGATGTAATAATCCATGTGAGAGACATAAGTCACCCTGAGACTGACCTCCAGAAAGCAAGCGTTTTGTCTGTTCTAAAGAATCTGAATCTGCCAAACCAGTTACTAGATTCAATTATAGAAGTTCATAACAAGGTGGACTTAGTAGAACGGTAAGAAGAAAAATGCAGTTTTTAAACTTTTTTTTTTCCTACATCCTTCTTGCTGAAATTTTCCTAGGCAGACTATTTAATATCCCTCCTCTTTCCTTTTTTATTTTTTTTATTAAAGCTTTTTATTTACAGAACATGAGTGGTTTTTCTACATTGACCTTTGCAAAACTTTTTTTTTTTTGATTCCAAGCTTTTCCCCTCCTTCCCCCCATCCCCACCCCAGATGATAGGTAGTCTAATACATGTTAAATATGTTAAATTATATGACAAATCCAATATACGTATACATATCTATACAGTTATCTTAACTACACAAGAAAAATCAGATCTAGAAAGAGAAAAAACAACAACAACAACAACCACCTAAGAAGGAAAACAAAATGCAAGGAAATATTCCCAGAAAGCTTTAAAATGCTGCGTTCTGGTCCACGCTCAGTTCCCACAGGCCTCTCTGGATGTATATGACTATCCTCATCGCTGAACAATAGGAACTGGTTTGAATCACATCATTGTTGAAGAGAACCATGTCCATCAGAATTGATCATTGTATAGTCTTGTTGCTGTGTATAATATTCTCCTGGTTCTGCTCATTTCACTCAGCATCAGTTCATGTAGTTCTCTCCAGGCCTCTCTAAAATCATCCTGCTGGTCATTTCTTACAGAACAATAATATTCCATTAACATTCATATCCCATAATTTATTCAGCCATTCTCCAATTGATGGGCATCCTTTCTGTTTCCAGTTTCTCGCCACTATAAAAAGGGCTGCCATTTTTGCACAGGTGGGTCCCTTTCCCTTCTTTAAGATCTTTTTGGGATATAGGCCCAATAGAAACACTGCTGGTGAAAGGGTATGCACAGTTTGATAACTTTTTGAGCATAGTTCCAGACTGCTCTCCAGAATGGTTGGATCTATCCACAGTTCCACCAACAATGTATCTGTCCCAGTTTTCCTATATCCCCTCCAACATTTGTCATTTTCTTTTCCTGTCATCTTAGCCAATCTTACAGGTGTGTAGTGGTATCTCAGAGTTGTCTTAATTTGCATTTCTCTGACCAAAAGTGATTTGGAGCACCTTTTCATGTGACTAGAAATAGTTTCAATTTCTTCATCTGAAATTTGTCTATTCATATCTTTTGACCATTTATCAATTGGAGAATGGCTTGAATTCTTATATATTTGAGTCAATTCTCTATATATTTTAGAAATGTCCCTCTTTTCTTGAAACATTCTCATCTTCAGTTCTTCCATGGGTAAATTTTCTTACATACATGAAAAGAAAGCTCTGCCATATATAGTACAATATAGGTACTACATAGTACCTATCAGGGCTGTCCCATGGATTAGTTTTTTTCAGTCATGTAGATCAGACTTTCACTCCTCAGATAAAGAATTAGAGCTTTTTAGAATTCCAGCTGGCAAGGGTGTAGAATTCCTGGTTCTCATCATTTTTTCAGTTACCCGGGACAACCTTCAGTCTCACTCCCTTCTTTAAATGTATTGTTTATTAGTTGATTAACCTAGCTTGGTTGATGCTTCATACACCTTTAACAATGCTTGCCAATCTTCTTCTTTGCTTTCCAGCTATGAATCTAGAGAATCAAATGCTATAAGCATTTCTGCTCTTCTTGGACATGGATTGGAGAAACTGAAAGCAGAAATAGAAAGTGCAGTTTTGAAAGCAACTGGAAAAAAACTTCTCACTCTTAATATAAAGCTGGAAGGAGCTCAGCTAAGGTAAATAGAGAGGTAACCATACTTAGCTGAAAGAATAATTGCTAGAGTGAGTCATTATTGGATTGATTTAAAAACATGATTTACAAAAAGAAAAAGCTTGATTAATCAAGCCTAAAAGAAACAGCTGCTTAAAAAGCTTTATAATCAGATCTTGCATTTTCCTGAGGACAAAGGAAAGGTTCTTATGTCTCTGAAAATAATTCAGTTTTGGAATCTAAATATGGTATTGCTTTTTTTTTTTTCCCTGAGGCAATTGGGGTTAAGTGATTTACCCAGGGTCAGTATTAAGTGTCTGAGGCCGCATTTGAACTCAAGTCCCTCTGACTTCTGCCTTCAGAACTTGCTCTTTCCACTGCACTATCTAGCTGCCCCTAAAAATTGTATTCTTGAAGAAATCTAGTGCAGATGCCATAACATATCTATAGCTGTATCTCAAACCCTTGCAGAGTAATCTAGTATGTGGACTAGGAAATTAAAGATAATATCTGGAATGGGAAATAGTAAGGCAAAAGAAAGTTTGTAGTAAAGGGCTTAATGAAAGTGTAATTGGATAAAGGGTAATTGACTCAGTCAAGCTTAATCTTGGGGAAAATTTGTTAAATTTTATTGTTAAAGTTATTGATTTACATACACTTTTAACAAGAGGTAATCTAGAAGGCCAAGAATTCAGAATTTCCTGAGTACAAAGGGAAGGTTCTTATGTCTCTGAAAGTAATTCAGTTTTAGAATCTAAAAATTATATTCTTTTTTTTCTCCTGAGGTAATTGGTCTCCAGAGGAGCTCTATGCTCATTACAGTATTATCAGTAACTTGGATAAAGGCATAGATTTTATGCTTCTCACTCAGATAACAGAAAACTTGGAGGAATAACTAAAACACTGAATGACAAACAAGGGCTTCATAAAAATCTTGACAGACTAGAACACAGCTCTAATCATGAATTTTATAGGAAATAAATGTAAAAGTCTTACATTTGAGTTAAATCAATTTCATAAACACAAATGGAGCAGGCATAGATTAAAAAAAGATGTGGATGTTTTAGAAGACTGCAAGCTCAGTAGAAGTCAAGAATGTATTATGAAATCACTCAAAAAAGCATTTAAATAGTGCCTACTAAGTGGCAAGCACAGAAAACAAAAACA
>JAJPUD010001359.1:409233-448153 GCA_023553655.1 Myrmecobius fasciatus
AAATGGGCTTGAATGATAATCTGATAAAGGAAAGTAAGAGGTAAAAGATAAAAGAAATAGAAAAAACTAACTAAAACCTAGGAAGTGTAGTTTCTAGGAGGAGAGGTTGAGCAGTATTGTCAAATGCTGAAAGCAGTCAGGAATGATGAAAGGCCATTAGATTTTTGGTAACCTTAGAGCCATTTCAGCCAAGTTTTGAAGCTGTAAAGTCAGAGGGCAAAGTACAGACCATTGATTTACACAATGTGACAGAAAGGCAACTGCTATAGGCAAGTTTTAATGTGATGATGGCTGTGAAATGACAGATCTAGGACTGATAACCTCTCTGAAATCATAGATTAATTGAAGAATCTTGTGAGGATAAGAAATACTGAACATGTTTGTAGGCAACAGAAATGAAACCAATAGATGGTTTAAAGAGTAAGGGTGGGAAAGAATGATTGAGGAGACAAACTGCCAGAGGACATGGCCAGGGATAATATCAAGAACATAAGTAGAATTAATTTTTTATAGTGTCAAGAAAATCTAGCCCTTCTGTGACAGAGAATAGAAGAAAGAACAGTAGAAAATGTCAAGAAGTTTTTAGATTTATAATAAGAGAAGAGGGAGCTTATAATAAATGGCCTATTTTCTCTCTTCTCAGAGGGAAGTATACTGTGAGAGAATGAGGAGAAAAAGTATAAAACAATCCATGTGAGGAGTGTGAGATTCAATTACGGAAGAGAGTGAAAAGATTATCTTGCTACAGTGAGGATCTAGTTGAGATTATAAAGTTGTAATGGACATAGTTTTGTGATACTTCAGTTATGTTATAGTGGAAACTCCTCAAATAAGTGTTAGACTAGCTGGACACTGCTAACTTTTTCAATTTTGAATTTCTCATGCTCTTTAGCAGTATATTAGTAAAAATAAAAAAGAGGGGTGGTGAGCCATTCCAGGTTTTGATTCTGGCAAGGAATGAGTGGCAATAGAGCAAAAGATTCTAGAGCAGAAAATGTTTTTCACTTGAACTAGTTAACTATAAAGTCATGATTAGGAAGAGATGATAAAGTGAAAGTAGAGCATTGAGAAATAGAAGAACTAAAAATCCCAATGAGACAAATAATAGTTTTAGGAGGAGTAAGTTACAAGGACAGATAGAAAGATAGTAGATTATGGTCTATGATAGTACATTGAGGAATCTCAAAGTTCTTGATGATGAGGTTAAAAACTTGCTGAGTTATGATAAGATCGAGGATTTAGATATTCTTTTATATAGTTGAAGTGGAGTGAAGGTATTGGTCCTGGGACTTGAGGAGGTTAATGAAGTGGGAGGTCAGAGTATTTGAGGAAACATCAGCATGTCTTGTGACATCCCCCAGATAGAAGAAGGGCAAGTGTTAGAGCGGACCAAATCTATGACCTAGGTACTACCTTGCTTGAGAAAGGAAAAAACAACAACTTGGAATCAGAAAGTTTAATTTTGAGGAGTTCTTGACAAAAAAAGGTTAAGGATCCCTGATCTGGACAAAGTAAACCTCAAAGGACTCCTTTGGTTCTTAAGTGACAACATCAGAGGGAAGATCTAGATCTACTCCTCTTCCTGTTCCAGAAAGAGAAAATGGATGTGAAAAAGGGTGTGTCTGGTACTGAAGGGAGTGGTTAAGGATGCAGTGTTCTTTAGGAGGAGTTTGGTCACTATGAATATTAGAATATAGAAGCAAGTAATACAAGGGGAAAAAGGCCTATGATGCATGAAAGTTCATTAACAATAAATAGATCAGGGGTTCAGAAGGCTAATATAATATTACATTACTATGTAATACATATATAATGGCCAGTTCTAGGTGGATGATCATCCCACTGTATTGTACCTTACTCACACTATACCTGGCATATTGTAATTCATTTTAGGAACCGCAGTTTAACTAGAGCCCAAAAGAGGGAAAAGATGAAGGACCTTTTGTGCCTTAAAAAGAATTGGAAATATTTAGCACGGAAAAAAAGTATACTTTGAAGAGACAGAGAGACATGTTTAAATAAATAAGTAAAAGACTGTCATGTAAAAGAATTAGTTTGGATGAAATTAGCTTGGGTGGAATAAGTAGAAGAATCAAATAAGCAAATTTAGCCTTGTTTGTTAGAAAGGTGTCAGAACAGAAAGTTGTTCTTACAACTTTCTAACATTTATAGTTGTTCAAAATATAATAACTTCCTTTCCTCTTATTGGAACACTTTAAGCAAAGGCTTATTGGTATTGTAGAGGGGATTCCAATTTAGGGAAGGATTGGAGTCAGTTGATGGCCTATAAGGTCCTTCTAACTTTTGCAATTCTGTTCCCCGCAGTGTGCACATGCACATACACACATACATACACTCTCACAAAATGTGAATTGGAATAAAATTAAGATGTTTTACCTTAGCACTATGCTTGTCATATAGTAATTGCTGAAATGTTTTTTCTTTGCTTTATTCCTTAACTCATAAAAAGTGCATAATGTCTGTTTTTGTCTTAGTTGTAAAGAGACAATGATCATCTCTCCAGTTTTGTTCCAAGATGTATTTAAATTCATCACTGGGTAGAAGATGGACATGTGTAGTACTTTTCCTCTAAAACTTTACTGAAAGATAATCCCAAGGTTTAACCCATTTTGGAGACTATAGCTCTGTACCTTTTCTTATTTTCCCTGAGTATATACAGTTACAACTTTTTTTTTTTTGCTGAGGCAATTGGGGTTAAGTGACTTGCTCAGGGTCACACAGCTAGGACGTGTTGTGTATGAAGCCAGATTTGAACTCGGGTTGTCCTGACTTCAGGGCTGGTGCTCTATCCACTGTGCCACCTTGCTGCCCCATTTATAACTTTTAACCAACTTTATATTTTAAATACAGATTTTACACATGATCAATTTCTAGCTCAAACAAATGACATTTTCTTACTTTTAAGAAAAAACTACTTAAAGAATGAGATTTTAGAGGAAAGGTATTCAACAAATCTAATAAATAAATGAACTAGTATGTGTATCAGCTCTTTTTAAAGGTTCCCAAATTATTTATATATATTTTAGTAATGTATATAGAGCTTTTCTGTTTTCAAAGCACTTTTAAACAAACTGGCTTTAGTCAACAAATAATTTTTTAAATTATTTTCATGCATAGAACCAAATGAAATACAGAAGAAATCTGAGGCATAACCCCTCCTATATGAATTCTGGGGAAAATGGCTTTTTTTTTTCAAGATAAAAAGGTTTTAATGTGAAATACTAGTTGGTGGCATAAGCATGCTTCCAAAAAAGTGTGAATCCAAGAAAGCACCAAATGGGTTAATGATTTTCATAAAATGTTATCTTTTACTTATAGCTGGCTTTATAAAGAAGCAACTGTACAGGAAGTTGATGTTATACCTGAAAATGGAACAGCCAATGTAAAAGTCATCATAAGTAATTCAGCTTATGGCAAGTATAGAAAACTCTTTCCGATATAATAATGTATTCATTGTAGTATGTAATTACTCAAGTGTTTTAAGCATTCTGAAGGAATGTTGCCTAAATACCAAAATAGCTACTCCACTCTGCCTTTCATTTAAGCTATGTTTGCTGCTATGTGAAGTAACTGTGATGGCAAGCTCACCTTGAAAATGGATGTCGGATTATGTTAATTCTGAGTTGTTTTATATAGATAAAAATTACACTGGTTGAATCACTTTGTTTCTGGAAATTTGTTAAAAATCACAGTGCTGCCTTCTTTTGTTTTTTATCTGTAAATAAATATTTATTTTTGAGCTTTTTTAAATCTTGGGAATTTTGTTTGGTTTGTTTTTCTTGGGAGAGGAATCATGAAAAAGAAAAGTTGAAATTTGCCTATCCAACCATGTATATTCCTAAAATGACAGAAATTTTACGTAATATTAAACCTTTTTTCCTCCCTTTCCATCCTTGGCAATAAGTGTTTTCAAGTTAACACAATTTCACCGTTCAGGGGAACTGAAAAAAAGTATTTCTACCTATACCTCTTTAAACACTCAATCTATCCCAGCTAACTCATTTTTTTTTTTTAAAGGAAAGATAGAAAATGGTTGTTATTCAGTGTTTATGATAGGTATCACCCTATCTTGTTTGTTTCCCAATTATTTTCCTATCTAGGCTCAATTATTTTCATTTCCTCATTCTTTTTGTTCTTACTCTGCATATTACACTATCCTAATCTTAAGCATTGGACTTAAAAAGTTAAGAATTGCATAGGCCTTGCCTTCAGAAAACTTGCCTTTTACTAGGACTAGGTGAAGAAGTGGAGGAGGGGCATAAACATTTTATAAAAGTTAGGGAATGATCAGGGCATATCTTCACCACCACACTTTTTGCCTACTGTCTCTCAGATCCTCAGACAAAACAAGATTGTGTTTCTTGTTTTGAGATTCTGATTGTATCTCTCTATGTCTATCACTTTCTCTCTCTCTCTCTTTTTTTCTCTCTCTCTCTTCCTCCTCTTCTATTCCTCTTACTGGTAATAGATGGATTGGGAAGCTATGAGGAGAACTGGTGATACAGCAGATGAGAAAGAAAGCAGGTAAGAATAGGAAAAAGGGAAGGAACTAGGAAGAAAAGCAGAGGATATCTCTAGAGGCAAATATTAGTGTTAATGGGTAATAGAGTTGTAGAATTTCCAAGAACATTCTTTTATCCACCAAGTTTCTTTGAATCCTTTACATTTTAGGAAAACTTGATTATACTATAGATCAGATTATTCAGAAAAACAGATATGTATCCCACCCTCCCCCTTAATTTGGATTTGTAGATATTGCCTGATAGTCATCAAACAACCAAGGAAATGGATTTATTCCTTGAGTTTAATAATTTCCCACAAAGGAAAAAAGAAGCACATTTAGATTTTCGAAAAGGTTGTAGTACGTGAGAAACAGTGATTAAATATCTGGTTTTGAAGTTTTTCCCCCATTTTTAAAATCAAAGGTGCTATAAGTATACAATAACTATGTTTGCTGTAATGAAAAAACTATAAACATTCAAAAATTCATCCTCATAAATTTCTGTGAAATTTTAAATGGTTCAGAACCAGGAGATCATTATACACAACAACAAGACTATACAATGATCAGTTCTGATGGACATGGTTCTCTTCAACAGTGAGGTGATTCAAACCAGTTCCTATTGTTCAGCGATGAAGATAGTCATATACATCCAGAGAGAGGCCTGTGAGAACTGAGTGTGGACCACAGCATTTTAATGCTTTCTGTGAATATTTGCTTACATTTTGTTTTCCTTCTTAGGTTTCTTTTCTCTTTCTAGATCTGATTTTTCTTGTGCAGTAAGATAACTGTGTGTGTGTGTGTGTATGTGTATGTGTGTGTGTGTGTATATATATATATATATGTATGTATGTGTGTATGTATGTATATACACACATATATTGGATTTGTCATATAATTTAACATGTATTAGACTACCTGTCATGTGGGGGTGGGGGGGAAGGGAGGGAAAAAATTTGGAACAAAAAATTTTTTTTTTTCCAAAGGTCAATGTAGAAAAATCACTCATGTTATGTAAATAAAAAGCTTTAATTAAAAAAATAAGAAATTTTTAAAAAAATTTAATAGTTAATTTAGAAGACAGTACTGACAAATAAGATGGCTTTGGTACAAAATTCATCTTTTCCTAACTAAATGATAAGAAAAATGCCAGAGACTTATTAGTAAATTATTTCTCTTCTTACCTTTAAGCTTTCTTATTCCATTAGTCCATAAAAGGACATTAGCTTTTCTGGTTGTACTTACTCAGCAAATAATCAAATGAAATAAGATTTTTAGAGCACTTAGCACAATGCCTGGCAAATAGTGTTGTTTATAAACACCTTACTAGCTATAAATTACTAGCTATTTTAACTACTACCTACTAGCTGTGTGACCCTAGGCAAGTCACTTAACCCCGTTTGCCTCAGTTTCCTCATCTGTAAAATTAGCTGGAGAAGGAAATGACAAACCACTCCATTATCTTTGTCTGCCCCCCAAAAAAAAAAACCTCAAATGAGATCACAGTCAGATGCAATTGAAACAGCTGAACCACAAAAAATAAATGCTTATTTGCTCCAAATAGTCATCCTTCTTCTAACAAGTTTATGCTTTGAGTTTATTCTTTTAGACACAAGGGTATCAATTATTTACTAAGTGACTCTTCTGATAAAGTGTTGTTTTATTTCAGTCGTCTAAAGTTGATGCCTTTGAGGATTTTGTTTGTTTTCATCTATTGTGCTGCCCTTCAGGTACCTTGAAATATCCTGAAAAATTACTCATTTCATTCTAAGATGAATCAGTTATAATACTAAAAGTTTTAATACTGTTGGACCTCAATTGGATGATAGAAAATCTTACATCTCACAATCTTTCATTAAACAGTGATCTGCAGTATTTAAGATAACAATAGCAATTATATATTTCTAGTGATCTTAAACCATTACTCTTTTATTTTTTTTTATTATGAACTTGTTCAGTATCAACAAAAATAATTTCCATTTACAATGAAAAACAGAAGAGAATCCTATATGAAACCACAAATCTATTATATGCAGCTTATTTTTTAAAGTTTTATAATAAATATAACAGTAACTCCAATACCAGCCTTTTTTCTGTGTTTCTCTCTAAATTTCTTTCTGCTATCTTCTATGTATTTTCTAATTCTTTTTTCCCCTTGGTTCAAACTCTTTCACCTAAGAAAACTTTCATCTCCTATAACAAGCATTATTAGACAAAATAAACAGATCCACATATTAGCACTATAAGAAGAATTTGTCTCATTCTGTACCTCGGTACATCACCTCTATCAAAAGACAGAAAGCAGGCTTCATCACTGGTCTTCTAGAGTCATGCCTAAAACATTCCTCTTGTGAAGAAATTGAAATAATATTACTTGTATTTATTCCACTGTTGAAAACAAAAACATTCTGGTCACAGCATCTTAAAGCTACAGAAATACACCAAGGTAATGTAGCCTTTTCATTTTTTGAAATTTGGACATACAAGTATTTTAGCATAATTAATATGTAATGGACTTCCTGCCATCTAGGGGAGGGGTGGGGACTAGGGGGGAAAAATTTGTAACTGAAAGCTTTGCAAGAGTCAATGTTGAAAAATTACCCATACATATGTTTTGCAAATAAAAAGCTTTAATAAAAAAAAAAAAAGAAAGAAATTTGGACATAGATATACATGTGAATACAGGAAATGAATGCTTGGCAAAGAGATTGTTTGCAAGATGATAAATAACATCTTATAAGCAAGGGGTTAAAAAAAATAGCCTTGAAAAACAACCAAAATAATGAGGGCAGAACCTAACTTTAGATAGAGAACACAGAGCTCAAATTTGAGTACAGGAAGTCTTAGAACATTATGTGAACAGCAAAAGGAATCAATAGGGTTGCTTAGGAGTTCATAGAAAGCAAAAGGATTTGAAACAACATAAGGTCATATGACAATGATAATTAGAGTCCAGGTGGAAACAAGAGGAAATTATCAGGAGAAAAAGTACCTTCAAAAACAAAATGAGAAAGAAGAAAATTTGTTGAAGAAATACCATGCATTCATATACAGGATGTTAATCAGTCATTTTCATCAGTGATCTAGATGGATATGCTAGAGCTTAATGAACCTCTAGTAAATTATAATGGGGATATGTTTCAAATATTGTTTATAAAAATATAATAAAATTTCTAGGAATAATAATGAGTATATTAACATCTTTAATTAATAATAAACTGTTCTCAAACATCTCAAGAAATATGTTCCACTTTGCCACTGGAAACCTGAAGCAAATCAGTTAAGCCAGTGGCAAACCTTGAGGGCCAGGGAAGAGGAAAACATACAGGGATTTTTAATGAAGCTAAAAAATAAACCACAAATATAAAATTCTGAGGAAGAATCCAAAACAATTGTACTTGTTCAATAAAAATATAAAAAGCTTTTCATACTGATTTGAATATGGGCTCATCTTTTGCAATTGTCAAAATGCTATTCTGATGAAGAGTACAGAAATATAAATGTATGAAAGTATACAATGGTGAGTTTCTTTTACCCTGAGGAATCTGCAATATTTAGCATGATTCAAAGAATTTAAATTCATGCTGACCTTTTCTAAGGAGCTCCAGATGGTTCACCCTCTTAGAAATGTCCCGTAATTACTAGTATATATTATATAATCATATCTTTCTATTAAAGTCCCATTAAATGCCTCTTTGTAGAATGTTAGTGATCTCAACTTCTTGAAGGCAACCTCTGGCAGCTTAAAAGGGTTTTTAGGACAACCCAGCAATGGTCTAAATTTGGAGAGGCATGATCAGAAAGTGACTGCTAAAAAGTGAGTTTTTTGTGAGCCACAGCAAATCATTAAGTTGTCTACTAAGGTATAGAGGAGTTGCAGTCTGGAAAGAGTATCCACACTAATGAAATTGTATCCTTTAAGTAAAATTAAATTCTTAGGAATTTAATTACTTGGTAAACCTAAAGAATCAATTTTAAAATTGATTCAGTAAAAAAAAAATCATCCTATAAGAAGTTTTTTATTAAGAGCAATGACATCACTGACAAAACTATTAGATCCTATGAAGTCTCCAGCAATGATATTGGTACACTTTGTCCCTGGCCCAGGACATTGTTTCTGAACCCATGCGTCTAGGTATGGGAAGTTGGGCAAAGTCATCTTCTTGAGTGATCCAGATGGATGAGCCAGGATATATTGAAAGTTTTCAGTAAGATTAATCCCTGCAACAAATAATTCATCTGAAACAAAAAAAAAACAATAGAAAATTAGGCATCTGTCAAAAACATCATACTACAGACATAATCTATCACAGAAATTGAAGGTTCTGTTGAGTGCTTCCATCAGTGTGCTTGATGATTAAAGAATGCTATGAAATTGAGTAGTGTTTGCTCAACAAACACATGTCTATGAGTTCTAGGCTCAGCTCTGTTGTGAGCTTTGTGACCCTTGTCAAAGTGCACAATCTATTTGGGTTCCCATTTATCTCATCTGTAAAATAAGGAAACACAACAAAGTGATCTTTAAGGACCTTCTAGCTCTAAAATTATATAATTTGTATGGTCTTATATCGCAGTTTTCAACTGGTTCTTTAGTGACGGTGAGCAGTGAATGACTTTCATCTATACCTCAATGTCATGACGTTGTTTGAAACTGGCGGGGTTTTTTCAGTGTTGTATTGGAATTAGTTTTGGGAACTTTTTAAATTTGTTTTTATTTGGTTTTTATTTTTTTGCTGAGGCAATTGGGGTTAAGTCACTTGCCCAGGATCACACAGCTAGGAAGTATTAAGTGTTTGAAGCCAAATTTGAACTCAGGTCCTCCTGATTTCAGGGCTGATACTCTATTCATTGCACCACCTAGCTGCCCCTTTATTTGTTTTTAAAATCTATTAATCAATAGAATCGAGATTGTGCATGGAAGAGTTGTAGAATTATCAATCAGTAGTAACATGTATTTAGTTACTTCATAACATCATGTTGTTGTCCAGTCAATCAGTATGTATGTGACCCCATGAACCACCAAACATTAATACTGTCTGTGTGGGTTTTCTTGACAAAAATATCAGAGTGACTTGACCAGGGTGATATAGGTAGGAAGTCCTGAGGCCAGATTTGAATTTAAACCCCACTGACGACCCAGTGCTCTATCAACTGAGCTACCTCGATGCCTCCTACCTAATTCCTTGCTTACTGCATAACAAAAATCCTGAAACATAGTAGGCACTTGGTGACTATTTCTTGATTAATTGATGCCTGAGATTAAGTGAATGAGAATGGTATAGTCCAATATAAACTTTGAATCTACTATTTTTTAACATTCAAGTTACTGTTAATTTCATCACTACATCAAATTGGGCAACACACTGCCCTTCTCAAAAACATGCCAACACGGTTTCCCATCCAAACGATTAAAAATTAGTATATCAAAAACCACCAGAGTGTCCTTGAAGATAATATAATAAAAATTAATATTTTACCTGGGCGTCCAGATTCTTTCATTGATTCCAAATAACAGATCAGATCGTCTGTTTTCACCTTATTTCCCCACCAATATGGAATTCCAGGCCATAGCTCCTTATGATTATGCACAGCAATGTCATTTTCATATGAGACAATAACTCTATAACCATGTCTCCAAAGTTGCTTCAGTGTCAACAATTCCTAAAAGGCATTCAGAATTGGGAAAGGTTACTGATGGCCAGTAGGCTTTGGTTTGGAGAAATTTCAACACTCTACTGCAAAAATTACTTCACTTGTGTTGACAGTATTTACCTGGATGTTTAAAAAAAAAAAAAAACTAAGAACAATTTCAGGCACATATTTACAAGAGAAATCACTTTTCCTCAAAAAGATCACTATTAGAAATAATACTTGTGATTTATAGCACAACATAATCCAAGTATCACTGTCTTTTCAATAAAGTCATACTCAAAACACCAACCTTTCCCATTTTCTACCCACAACATCTGTAAGATTTTATACTTAGAGCAACTACCAAAAACAGCATTGTTATAATGAAAACTTCAGTTTCCTAATGGGTAATACTCTCTAGAAGTGAAGAATGTTGGCATCAGATGTCTTAGATTTGGAGGAGACTTCAGAGGCCAACTAGTCCAATCCCTCAAAAGGAATTCCCTCTACAACATTCCCCGCATGGGGTCATCCAGCTTTTGCTTGAAGAATCGAAGTTCTTGCTTTAGGATCTAGATGGATGCCAAGAACATGAGTCCTTTGTTTTTAGAATTAAAGTTATTCAAATACAAGCTTTTCCTATAAGGGTGGCAACTGTGATGGTATGCTAAGAACATTGAATCCTTAGAGTTAAGTTTGAATGTTGGTCTTGAAACTTGCTGGCTGAGCATGTTTCCTCATCTAAGAAATTCAGATATTAGCACCTGCCCTACCTACTTGGTGGAGTTTTTATGAAAGTCAAGCAAGGTAATTTATTTAAAGTACTTTGTTTACTGTAAAGAGGAGAGAAAGAAGGGAAGAAGGAAGGGAGGAACAAAAGGAATGAAAAAAGGAAGAGAAGAAGGAAAGGACTATCTCAAATAGCAAATATAACACCATTTTATCATCTTCCCAACAGGATGGGAGATAGATGCTATGATTTTCCCTATTTTGCAGTTTGGGAAACTGAGGCAGTTAAGTTTGATCAAGATCAGAGCTAGTTCCTGAGGCTCTATTTGAAATCAGATCTTCCTGATTTAAGACCTCTGGATAGGTATAGGGATGGGATATGGGATTACACTAGTATATAAAATTCTTCTAGAAGAACAGCACCGTCTCTACTATTTATGAGCTTAGAAAGAAGAATAAAAACAGATCAAGCAACTTCCCCAGAATCACAGAGCTAATACATATCAGAGGCAAAACTTGAACCAGTCTCTCTGACTTCAAAGTAAACTCTATTCACTATGGCCCACGGTCTATCAAACTGAAAAGTTCTGTATAAATATATATATATACAATTACATAGTATGCCTTAAAGCACAAATTTCATACTACATGTAGGTAAAAAAAAACATTTCTAATATCAATAGGCCTCAATGAAACTGCCTATCCTTAGATAGCATAGAAAGGGCTATTGTTTTGTTTGGAGGAGGGGGGATATGTATATGTGTTTGAATTTATACAAGGGATAGGAACACTACATCATTCCAAGTAACAATATATTTAATTATGATCCCATTCACTTGAGAAAATTCTAGACATGAAATAAAGAAAACCTCAAATCTTAAGGAAGGATTGTAACTGCTGAGATTTAGATTAGCTATTATAATAAACATTATCCTCTGTGGGAACTCCTTGTTTATACAAGAAGTTTTTGAAAGCCCTCAAAAAAAAAAATCAGAGCAACCTATTTAAAGAAGTTCGTGCAGAAAATTGACAAGAGAGAACAATATGTTTCACATTTTGGGAGCTTATTAAGCATATCATGCTGTATCTTTATGAACTTGGATTAAACATCAGTATAAAATGTGATAGGAAAATAATTTCATGTACAATCAGCTCTCAATAACCTTTGGGTTTTGCTTTTTTTTTTTTTTAAATCTGGGTTAATAAATGCTGCTTTTAGGCTTATGGATCACATCTGGAGTACTTTGCCTAATTATTTGCTTTGTGGTCAAAGCCTCATGGGATTTAGAATTGAAAGGGATCTAGGAGACTACCTAATATCTCTCTCATTTTACAGGTGAAGAAACCAGACTGGGAAGGTGAAATGACTTTTTTTTTAATGCTACAGAAGTAATATTACAAGTATACAGCACATTTTTTCTTAGAAGGCTTTTTTCCTTCAAATTACTGTGCAAGCTATGCATCTAGACAAAGTCTTTCCTCATTCCCGCAGATGCTAGCCCTCCCCCCACCAAAAAAAAAAAGTACCTTGTATTTATTTTGTAGATACTTATTTATATGCAATTTTCTGTACAAAACTCTTTAATCGGGTGGCACAGCTTCACCATCTACTCAGTGGCCTTGCTTCCAGTGAGTCAGTAGGGCTACTTTGTGCTTAGCATTACAGTGTATCCTTAGAAAAGTTATGAAGCAAAGGGAAGGCAATCTAATCATAACATCCTGCCACATCAGCTAAAAACAAGGGGAATTTGTTTAACACTGAGAGGATCCCAGGAAATAGTGTGTAGACCAACAAATTATAGCAATGTCTTTTGAAGCATATATATATATATATATATATATATATATATGTGTGTGTGTGTGTGTGCTTCCTCTCTTCCTCTTTCACTTAGCTGGTTATTTGTGCTATTACACTTGCCTAAAAATTCAGAAGCTTCTATCATTTCACAGGTATAGGTACTTTCCCCACCAAGGCAGGCCCCTATCTCTCCATTCCATATTCCATGGCCTTAAGTGCCTTTAAACATGGACTTCATAGATTGATATGGCCAAAAATTTTTTTAAAAAGATCACTTCATAGCCATGATTCTGATGACAACATTTTCTGTCCTAACTTGTATGGTCCACCAATGATAGACACAGATATATAGTAGTACATCACCAAGCCTAAACTTTAATCCTTTCTTTATTGGGACCTGGCAGGACTTAGATTCTACTACTAGTCTTTGTGAACCCACGTTTTCTTCCACAGCATTATGAGGACTTCAGTAGAAGATTGTTCAACTATTTACTATAAAAACTTTGTCTATCTTTCAGAGATTGAGTTGCTCTCAAGATTGTTGAGGGTTTTACCCTTTCAGTACTAAAAGAGCTTGAGTTTTAGTCACTTGAGATAGCTACACACATTAATAAAACCGAGATTCCTAATCAAATTTGAGCAGCAGTGAAAAGAGCATTGGATTTAGAGTCACCAGGTACTTTCTTTGGGCTTCCATATTTTTTATTTGTAAAATGAGAGGGTTGTAATAATAAACTCTAAATTCTCTTCTATCTTTAACAATATATTCCATGAATAAATATATATGTGAATTTTGAACTAAATTTTTAGGTTCATAAAACCATGGGTCTATAACTGGAAGGAGTCAGGAGGACCAGAGTTCAAATGTGGTCTCGGATACTTAACATTCCCTAGCTGTGTGACCCTGGGCAAGTCACTTAACCTCAATTGCTTCAGCAAAAGGCAAAAAAAAAAAAAAAAACTTGGGGTTTTCTTTATCTCACATCTGGAGTTTTCTTAGCCCAGTTTTTTTTTTTTTTTTTCACTCAGTCAAGGAAAAAAATAAATAAACTGGAGCAACATGAAATATTTCACTTACACCTCTGGGGCATAGTGTTTTTCCAAAAATGTTTTTTATACAGGTGACAAGATACTGATGAAGTTCATCCGTCATTCCTTCAAAATTCCTGCAGGCCAATATCACCACCTCCTTAGGGTGATTCTGTAACCACTCTGAGATGTCTGTTAAGGTATCCTGTGAAGGAAAAAAAATTCAAAGCAAACATTTGAAAGGTACAAATAGAGCTCAATATTGAGAAGATAATATTCCTGCTTTAGTTTGAAACTATTAGATAATTTTAAGATTTCAAACTATCAAATTGCTGCCCTTAAAATAAGGAAATTTTATTTTTGTATAGTTCCCCAACCTAAGCAGTTATATATAGCAATAAAACACAAAGCTAGATTGAAAAATAGTGATAGGCAATTACATAAAATTAAAATTGCACCAGCCTTGCCACTCCATCAATCTTGCCAAGATCTGTTAAAAGGGTTTTGCACTGAACCTTGAAATGTCAATAGAAATATATTGACTTGTGGCAGTGGATAATTCTAAAGACTTATATGAAAAATGTTCTGAATGCATTTCTTCAAAGTATGCACATTAAAAATACCAAACAATTCATTGAGTTTTGGCCTCAATCTAAGAGGTATAAATGATGTTTTGTAGCCAAATTTGGGGGAGCTAATCCCTCTTTTCAAGGAATACAAGAACAGTCTTAGAAATTGCACAAGCCTTTAATAACATGAGATTGATAAGAAAACAAAAAACTGATGCCATTTTGTTTCATCCATCCATACCTTGCCATGAATAGATGTAACTTATGTAAGAAAATGATAGAAAATATATCCCAATGGGAACCAGATTTCAGACCATATGAGAAGTTCTTTCTTCGGTTTCCTACAAATGCTTTTGCATTTTTTTTTTTGCCACTATATTTTCTGCTAAATCTCCACTTTCATACTAAGAAAGGTTAAAAGGGAAAGGAGGCTTAATTACTTGGGCTGAGATTAGTCATTCCCACACTGACCATTTCTAAATACATCAAGGCCAGTATTTCTTCACCTAACTCTCAAAGCCAGAGAAAGCCACATAGTGGGTGAATTTGTTGCTCCTCTTAGAAAATATTCAGGACCTTGTATGTCCCTTCTGAGACCGTGAGACTCTCTGCTACTATCCAGGGGAAAAATAATATTATCTTCTCTCCCTCCATAAGCCTGTTTAGACTCAGAACAAAGAACATGCATCATAGTTGTTTTTCTTTTAATAGATTAGAGAGAACTCCTAGTATAATAAACATTGGCCTGTAAAAGATACTTTGCATTCTAAATCACTTAATTTACTATCAAAGAAGAGCTTGGATACTGGCACATTATTTTTTAAAAAATCAATCCTCTGTACGTGAGATTTATTTCCCTGGAAATCAGTATTGATTTAAGAATTATGTTTGATCAAAAGTCAAACCAAAATGGATAAATCCAAACCTAGATATGGTTTCCTAGCCAATTCAAAATTCAGTTTATAGCAAGTCAACTAATCTTAACACTTCATCAGTTTCCCCATTAAATTATACATTCCATATTTTAATACCTCCACTAAAGCTGTTGTATATATGAGATGTACAAAGTGCAAATTCTTCTCAGAGCCATCAATCATGTGAGCAATCCTCAAATCAAAATACCGGATGCCAGCATCCAGCTGTTCAGTTATATTCAGCGCCTACAAGGTAGAGATCACCATAAACACCTTGGTTCACTACAAGGAACACCTTGTTCCTCATATAATCAATTGCATCATCAGGAGTCTGTGAAACAGACAAAACAATTTTTGGCACCTTCATGGGCACCTTTGGAGCATTAGGGCAAACAATATTGTAATAATAAAACATGGTAGTAATAATGTAGGCTACTGTATAAATAAATACCAGAGAACTTGATCTGTGAAATAGATCACCATCCTTCTGATTCTCAGAGAATCTGTGGTCACAGTAAGGCTCAAGGATGGGAAGAAAAGTAGTAATAATGATTCAAAAGAAAAGAAACTTAATGAAACATTAAGAAAATAGAAAAGAGGGGAAAGAAATTCATAAGGAGATACAAATACTGCAATTGTTAATATGATCAATTTAATACAGATTTCAAAACAAGTCAAACATTGTAGAGATTCAAGGTTTTACATACAATCCTATTTCCCATTTTTTTTAATGATGAAATGTAAATGTTTGTTGGTGTTCAGTAAGATCATAATTTGAAAAAAATTTAAGCACTTAAAGCAAACAAAAACACTACCTAAGTCTATGTAATTTCCTCATCAGTTGTTTACCAAAAGATGCTCCCAATATCCCATAGAGTAGCATATTCAAGAGATCTGTGGTGAGCCTCAGGCCCAGCAGGAATTAGGAAAAAAACAAAAACAAAAACATTTGGATTGGAGATAATGTCTTAACCAGATGTTATTAAATAAGGAAAAATTTGAACTGAGAATTTACCCTTAACGTCCTCCAGCTACATATGAATGGAAAAGAAAGATCTAATTGAGAGATAGAAAGCCCAGACAGTACTAACACAAAAGGTAAAGTTCACATTTTTGCACAACAGTGTGATATGAGGAACTCTTGATTTACTATAGTGGAGGACACATTCCAGAACTGGACATGACTCTCAGTTCCTTTTTGAGGAATATCACCCTGATAACAACTGCTCTCTCCAGTTACCAGTGATACCTTAATTGCCTAGTCTGTTATATCCAGTTAATTGTACGTGTCCCCAAGGGCTCTGTCCTAGGTCTTCTCTCTATATATCCTCTCATTTGATGATCCCATCAATTCATATGGTTCTAATTATCAACACTTTACAGATGATTCTGAGATTTATACATCTAGCCTTATACATCTCTCTCCCAAGCTACAATCCTGCATCATCAAATGTCTTTTGGACATTTCAAACTAGATGTCCAATAGGCATCTCAAAACAGAATTCAGCTGCACACATATCCCCTCTCCAAATCCCTTCCAAACTTTCTTATTGCTGTGAAACAGATTACTATATTTTCAATCACTCAGGCTTACTATCTCTATTCTTCATTCCCATTCACCTCACATGGCCAATCTGTTGCCAGATCTTGTTTCTATTCTCACAATTCATATACAGCCCCTTCATTCCACTTTCAGAGTCACCAATTTAATTGAGAGACTTTTATTACCTCTTACTAAAATATTGCAATATAGCCTTCTGATTGGTGTCCCTGTCTCATCTTTCCTCTACTCAACCACCAAAGTGATTTTTCTAAAATGTAGGGCTGACTCTGTCACTTTCCTACTCAATAAACTCCAGGGACTCTCTATGACCTCCATCTTGTTTGGCATTCAAAACTCTTCACAGCCTGGGCCCATTCTACCTTTCTTGTATCATTATTATGTGGTAAAAGGGGGCATTTTGCTTAGCTTACCGTGTTCCAACTCAGCAGCCAACCAAAAACCATAAAGTAATCAGACAAAAAAGTTACACACTCTAAAATGGGCAGCAGAGTCTACTTTTAGGCTGGCTTGGAAACAGATTTACCTAAGGAAAAGGACTCAGAGAAGGAAGAAAGATTTCCTAGAATCAAAGAGAGAAAGTGACCCAGATGTCCAATATCAGATGACAAAGTAGATAGAGCACTGGAACTAGAATCAGAAAGGCCTGAGTTCTGGTTTGAACTCCAACACTAGATGTATGACCCTGGGCAAATCACTTAACCTGTCTGCCCCAATTTCCTCATTTATAAAATGGAGATAATGACATCACCTATCTTCCTAGGGTCATTGTGAGGATAAAATGAGATTATAATTGTGAAGTGGTTTGTAAACCCTAAAAGGCCATATAGGTGATAACATTATTATTATAATGATTGATAGTGTAAGGAGTGGGGGGGGAAGAGTCAAAGGCAAATCTACCCCACAGAAAGAACTAGGTTAATGGAAGGAAGAGGGTAAAAGGAACACTGAATAAGGAAAGAAACAAGGTAGAAGAGCATACCTCCTAATA
Organism: Myrmecobius fasciatus; assembly: GCA_023553655.1. Lineage (NCBI taxonomy): Eukaryota > Metazoa > Chordata > Mammalia > Dasyuromorphia > Myrmecobiidae > Myrmecobius > Myrmecobius fasciatus. The sequence continues at coordinate 426,978 of JAJPUD010001359.1, forward strand.
CAGCCCCCAGGTTTGTCTCAGCTTCACACCTTTCCTCTGCTCTTCTTTAAGGGGTCAAAACATTTCTACCATAAGCCCTTCTTGGACAATTAAATTCCTAAGTGATCCCAAAAGGATGGCAGCCATGTTTGTAATCTCACTAGCCATAAATACCCAAGCCAACATGCCACAGGAGCACAAAAACATTAAAAGCCTTATTACCTGTGTTGTCGACCATTTTAATATCACTGGATGGATGATGCATGGAAACACTTTATTTAACACCTGCAGCAGCTTTGATTCATTTTGAGATACTGGAGATTTCTTATTCAAGCAGTAGGTCATTGTATCATGGCTCCCTGCAAATAGGAATAAAGTCTTATCTCCTGTTTTTAGACTAATTTTAAAAAATGTAGTAGCCTACATATTATGGCAAGATAGGTAAATAGATAGCTATAGACATAGAAAAATAGTTATACATATATATGTATTTGTATGTATGAATATATATGTGTGTACACACACACACACACACACAGAGCCTAGTACTATATATAATAGGGTAGCAGCTAGGTGGCAAGCATAAAGTATAATCCCTGAAGTTAGGAAGATCTCAATTCAAATATAGTCTCAAATATTTCTTTACTGACTATGTGACCCTGAGTAAGTCACTTAACCCTGCTTATCTCAGTTTTCTCATCTGTGAAATGAACTGGAAAAGAAAATAGCAAACCATTGTAGTATCTTCACCAAGAAAACTCCAAATGGAATTACAAAAAGTTGAACATGACTGAAATAACAAGTACCACAAAATACATAATAGGGAAGATGGAGCTGAGTGTGTGTCCTAGCCCCTTCTGATACATGTGCTCTGAACTCTTCATCCCTGCTATATGTATATTCTGTAAGTTTGCTATTAAATTTTGAATATCATAGTTTGCATTTATATAACATGACATCTTATACTTGTGAAAGTTCTTTGCTCTGAGAAACTCTGTGAGGTAGATAGTCAAGGCATTATTAGCTCCATTCCAAAGAAGAATGAAAAAATTTGGCTTCAATTTATCTTTTTGAGACTGATATAACATTGCTAACTCTTTATACATTTCAACCAAAGTGGCTTCTTGTTCCTCTAATTCAGCAATCCATTTCTCCTATGTACCTTTACATGAGCCATAACCTCCTTGCCTAGAATATACTGTTTCCTTACTTCCCATCTCATAGAATTCCTGGCTTCAAACAAATTTCAGCTCAAATGAAACCTCTTTCAGGAGCCTTCTCCTGATCTCCGCAATTGATAGTATCTCCCTCCCCTTTAAATCCCCCCCCCAAAAAAAACACAATTATACATTAGAACACCAAATGTTTATAACGACACAAATAAAAGTGGGTGGTGAGGTGAGTTTGTGATAATAAATAGCCAACCCCTTTTTATAATGGCTAGAAACTGGAAACTGAATGGATGCCCATCAATTGGAGGGTGGCTGAATAAATTATGGTATATGAATGCTATGGAATGTTACTGTTCTGTGAGAAACGACTAGCAGGATGATTTATGAGAGGCCTGGAGAGACTTGCATGGACTGATGCTGAGCAAAATGAGCAGAACCAGGAGATCATTATACACGGCAACAACAATACTATATGATGATCAATTCTGATGGACATGGCTCTCTTCAACGATGAAATGTTTCAAACCAGTTCCAATTGTTCAGTGAAGAAAGCCATATACACCCAGAGAGGGATATGAAATGTGGACCACAACATAATATTTTCATGCTCTCTTTTGATGTTTGCTTGCATTGTGTTTCCTTTCTCAGATTTTTTTTCTTGATTTTTCTTGCACAGAAAGATAAGTGTGGAAATATGTATGCATATATTCGATTTGTCAAGTATTTTAACATAATTAACATGTAGTAGATATCCTGCCATCTAGGAGAGGGGTGGGGAGTAGGGGGGAAAATTTGTTACAGAAAGCTTTGTAAGGGTCATTGTTGAAGAATTACCCATACGTATGTTTTGCAAATAAAAATCTTAAAAAAAAAAAAAAAGATAAAAGATAGCATCAAGATATTTAGACACCCTGTTTTCCAGAATCAAGGCTCAGCAAGTAAGCTGTGACCTCAGCTTGGGAAAACAACAATTCTTTGTATTCACATTCTGGATAATCTCACCCTCTGGCAAGATGCATTGCTTTAAGCAAGCACCATATTAATTAAGATGATTTTCATATTAATCAATAACTGTTTAGATTTGTTAGAACTCCCCCTATTTTCCAGGAAGCTGAGAGCCAGAAGCAGCTGACATGCTCCAAAAGAAAGCCATCCAACACATTTTCTGACTTACTCATAATCCCTGTTTCTTGTAACTACCGAGTGAACCAAACTGGGTACTGCACCCTTATACCTACCATGCTAAGTCTGGTTCTATAGTCCTCTGAATAAAGTTCAATGACCTTAAAGACTTGAGCAATCATAAGACTCAATGATTCCCACAGGACCCAAGGACATCTGTATTGTTCCAAGAAAGGCCAACCAGAATAACTGTTTACTCAAGAACAAGAATGATTGTATTGTGGTCTAGCCCCCTTATGGTTTTAATGTATATAAACCCTACTACCCCTGCCAGAAGCTACAAGTCCACCTACCCAGGTTGCAAGTGTTTTCCAAAGTTTGAAATTAAACTTTTGTTGGTGTCCTAACTCTCCTGTCTCTAGATTGCTTGGCTTGGGTCCAGCCACCCATAGGTTAAAAGCTGGTTCCACTCTGGTTGACATTAAGTGCTGTCAGAAGTGGACTAGATGCAGAATCAGATCACTGGACTTTCTGGTACCAGTTGGACTAAGCACCATCAGAGATTTATTTCTCCAGAGCCCAACATTCTCCCTCATCTGGTATCTTCTGACCTTGTTCCTGTTCTAGTCTCCTGGGCTCCACTTTGGTTGAACTTGCAGTTCTTTATTTAAAAAAAAAAAACCTCCAAGGATCCTTTCTGTAATCCAGTTTGTCTCAGGTCCCTCTGGTAAGGAAATGTTCTTTGAACTGCACCTCTTGTAACTTATAAATGGCCTCTCTCTGCTCCTCTATGAATTTGGGGATTCTCTGCATGCCTCTATAAAATTGCAATGTATGTCTACCTATATGCCTTTATAAGGTAAATGCCTCTGCTAAACCAGTTCTATTTGCATCTGTCTTGTCATTTTGTCTGTGTCCATGTCTTTGTAAAATGTGAAATGTCTGTCATGTTTATGTTGTTGGCTAGAGTCTGTTACTCTGAAAGATTTAAAATGCAGCTAGCCAATAAACTTCTGGGGGCTATAAGAGAGTTTAAAACAATGAAAAAGATTAAACAATTTTCATATTTGAAACAAAAGTCCCAGTAAACAGAACTAACTACCACATTAGGCTTTCTGCAGGAGATTAGTTTATAAGAAAAGAGGAAATATCTGTAAGACACTTTTTTACTGTCATTTCAGCTTTGTCTATGCTGGTATTAGTTGGGATAGTACAAAGTCAGACCAGCAAAGTTTGTGTAACTATTAAAAACATCTATAGAATGCCATTTTAAGGAAAAACAGGGATTAAGTTTTATAAAAGTTTTTCAAGGTAAATGGCAAGATTATTAGCTTCATTGTTCTAGGGCAATGAAGGAATGAAACTAGTTTACAAGTGATCCCAGAGAGAAGAAAGGGGAAAAAAATGGTTTGTACTTTATAGCAGCCTCTTATTAACACTTCCCTGACTTTTCAGTTTTTATCCTATTTTGTTAATAATCTTCACCCACCCATCTCTAAACAAATTTAAGCTGACTGTTTCTGATTGGCAACATTCTCAAAGCCTGAATTTTCATAATAGATAAATTTTGGAAGCCAATCATATACATCTGTAAACAGTTCTTGAAGTAAACAGTTTAAACCTTTTGCTTTTCTAAAAATTTACTATTCCATTTAATTAGAAAACATTTACCACTCGGGGGTCGAGTAACTAGTTAGCATGCCAGAGTCTCGTTCGTTATCGGAATTAACCAGACAAATCACTCCACCAACTAAGAACGGCCATGCATCACCACCCACAGAATCGAGAAAGAGCTATCAATCTGTCAATCCTTTCTGTGTCCAGGCCGGGTGAGGTTTCCCGTGTTTACATCTTTATCTCATTATCTTGTTTAATCATTAGGAGAATATCATCCCAATATTATAATTTGAAAACAAATATGTTAAATTGTAAGATACTTGCATCTTTGCATATCAGAGATATTTTAATATCAAACTATTGTTTAATAGATTTAGTATTGCATTTACAAAACTTCTTGATTATAGACATTTACTATACAAGGAAAAAGAAGAGACATAATTATAAAACAATGTTATATATCATAGCAGGAAGGAAAGACTCCCTTAGCTCTATTTGATTCCATGCACAACTCATACCTGGCAGCTAATCATATAGTCACAAGTATATCAAAAGCAAGGCTTCCTTTTCAGAGAGGAAACAGCAAATAGGGAAATAGATTCATGACAATCCTACCAGGTCATACCTAAATCATTTTGCAAGCACAGGCATCCATGTTCAGCAGGGTGTAGAATGGATATTGCGGTTTCTCAGAGACTATCTGCTAAAGTATGTGGAGCCTTGGGCCTCGGTCTCAAGGCCTAAGTTTCAATTTCCTAGAAATCATCTAATTTTAGAATAATGAAACTTTTGCTTGCATTACCTCATTTTTAGTCAACCCATAATCACTCCACCTACAATATAGGGGAAAGTAACTGCAAGAGCCAATCAAGACAAAAGCTTTGCATAAGGGGGTTTTGGGGAAGGGATTGGTCAGTGCTTGTCTATTTAACCTGTGTTTCTCAGCTCCTAGTGGGCTCTCCTCATTCTTGACTGTCCAGGAATGGGGACTGCCTGCCTCTGGAGAGATTCTAACAAACCTTTTACCTTCACTTTGAGAAGTCTCCGAGTAGTCAATTTTGGTTACAGTCTTTGTACCCCACACAGCAGTTTCCAAACTGCAATATATGCCATTTTCTACTATTAACTTCACATTAATTTAGACAACTCTATGCTGGTAATCAAAAGCTCAAAAAAAAATTATAATCCCTGGAATTTTTACTTTAAAGAGCAAAATTTCCCTGGCCTCAATTTAGGACTTGAATATCTTTCCTGAGGTTTCCCTGACTGTTAAAACTTCCTTTATCCTTTACTTATAAATTAAAACTACCCATATTCTGGGATTTCAATACATCAGCAAATACCTGATAATTGACTCATCATTAGTATATTGAAACTACATCTTTGGACCACCTTATATACTTATATAGCCAAGAATTTTCAAATGAAAATCTGTTATTATAATAATATTATTATCTGTTTTATAACAAAATATGCTCTATTAAATATTTTTAACAATTTTAAAATATTTTATCACATCCTTTTAAAAGCCTCATTCATGTGTAACAGAATCCAGATTAAAAAATTTTGTCTAACAGAACTTGTTACAATGGTCTCTCAAATTTTATAAGAGAATTTAGAAATGCAATACAATATAGAAATGCAATAACAATGTTGTATTTCAAACATGATAAAACTTCAGATGACATCAGTTAACTGCATTTCTAAATTATCCCATACAAAAACCATTAATTTTATATTATCTTTAGTATTTTAAAACCACTTAAGAATTATCAAATATGGAACTGTTATATTCAATTAAAGAAATAGTGTAGTGCTTAGCATATGCCAGTCACAGGGTTAAGCACTTTGCAATTATCATATTACTATGATCTCACAACAACCCTTGGAGGTAGGTATCATTATTATTTTTCTCTTTACAGATCAGGAAACTGGAGCAAACAGAAATAAGGTAACTTCTCTAAGATTACACAAGCAATAAGTTTCTGTAACTGGAACACAGAAGTATGGGCTCACTAAGGGCAGAGATTAGCTGCCCCCACCCCCACCCTCTGCCCAGTCGCTGGGCAGGGCCTGCCTTGGAGACTGGGCTTTGGTAGAGAATTGGCTACAGATTCCGATGCCAGGGCCTGCCCATTGGTGGTAGTCCCAGTGATGCTGGCCATGGAGCCTGACAAGACCCTTCCTATGCTCTCCTTCTCTCTAATAGCTGCAGCTCTGGAACCAGGCCATGCTGGGGCTGGGGCCACTTGCAGTTGCTAGGGCAGAGTGGGCAGGATGTACTACACCTGGGTGATGCCCTCAGGCTTGCCCAGAGGGCTGGGGTTGCAGTATGCCTATGGGCACAAGGCTCTTGGGGCTATTGCCAGTGAGGAGCCCTGCTGCTGCTGCTGGCCCCCCTCCATCTAATGAAGTAGAACATAATTCCAGTTTCCCTACATTTCTCTAGGATTTTTTTAAAAATCTGATTTGAGATGAGAGGGGTTTACAGAGACATATGGGCTGGACTGGTCTTGTTAGCAATCCCCTCAACTGAGAAATGCTCATGACTGTGAGAAGTGGAGAAGGCAGAGAGGTTTACTGTAGGCATAAATGATTTTTTTTCCTTTAAGCTGATAAAAAGCATGTTTTTCCTTACCCTCAGCAAGCATTATCCGCCTTTAAAATGACTCTAGACAGTATAAAATATCTCAAAGTACATCTACCAAAAACAAATCCAGGAATTACAGAAGATTGAAATAACTGGAAGACCAAATTTAAGTGGTTATACTAAATTTTACTAGCAGAATTAACCCAGAAACCCGTGGTTTGGAATAGAGCTGTCCTAAGAATAAGACTATATAGCCTAAGAAAAGATATCTAGGGACTGATAACTACATGAGACAAATTGGGCTCAAACCTTGCTGCTAAAATGGATATTGAGAATGGGTTACTAAGATGCAAGAAGACTTGAGGTTAGTAGATATTGGTCTTTTGTTTCAAGATGGTTATGTTTAAGTTTTCTTGATTACTTCCTTAATGTGGTTACCTAATATGATAATCTCCATTCTCAGAACTAGTCCTTTAATGAAACATCTGACTTAATTTAATTATGCAATCATGGAAATTGTGAAAAGAAAACTTTGTTGCACTGTTTGAATCTAGCCCTGTCTGTCTGAGAATGTGAATCATCTCCATGTGCTGTTTAGAGACTGTTAATTAAAGATTTATCTTATGCTGACCAGAAACTCAAATACAAGGATTGATTCAAAGAGTTTTCTTATCTGGAAACTAGTCCCACACTGTGTCTAAGGGCCCAGACCAGGCCCTTTTGATTTTTCCCACAACTGCCAAATTTGTGGGTATGGACTCCTGCTTCTGAATGGGCAGCAGAACCCTGTGGGGACCTCGAGGTTCTCCCAGTATGGACCCAGAAATGGCCAACATCCAGAAGAGACAACAGTCCCAAGATTCCAAGGAGGTCTGAGTAAATTGTCCTGTTTCTTTTAAATCTTCCCTTTTGTTATGTACCCAGTCACTAAGGATACTGGCATTTTCTCCTTCTACAGTCTTGGGCCCCTTCTCTTTTCTGCTTGCAAGCAAACAATGGCTAGCAAAGATACCTGGGACACATTTCCTCAAGAGGTCCCCTCAAGAAACTAACCCCCCTGGGCAACTTCTCCTGGTCTAACTGGCCTTTTGGGGCTTCTTGGCTTATATCTGCTTCTCCTTTATTGACCATAAGGATAGGAGCCTTTCAGTCCCTTTCCCTTTAGCCAAAAGGGGGGAAATGCCAAGATATTTGGGGATACCCTGTGTTCCAGAGGCCTAACAAGCAAGCTGTGACCTGAGCTTGGCATAATAACAATCCTTTGCACTCACACTCTGGATGATCTCACCCTCTGGCAAGATGTATTGCTTTAACCAAGCGCCATATTAATCAATATGGTTTTCATATTAATCAAGGCAGGCTTAATCTCAGGAAGCAGAGAGCCAGAAGTAGCTGACATACTGCAGCAAAAAGCCATCCATCACATTTCCTGACATGCTGATAATCCCTGTTTCTTGTAACTAACTGCCTAGTGAACCAAACCAGATACTACACTCCTGTATCTGCCATATTAATTCTGTTTCTGTATTCCACTGAATGGTCAAAAGGTTCAGTGACCTTAAAGACTTGAGACAATCAATGATTCCCACAGGATCTGAGAACATCTGTGCTGTCCCAAGAAATAAATGCCGACCAGGGCAGCTGTTTACTCAAGAACTAAGAATGGGTGTGTTGTGGTAGGTAAGGTTTTTATATGCAAAAACTACCTAACCCAGCCAGAAGTCACAAGCCCTGTGTCTTGATTCTCCTGTCTCTAGACTGCATTATTTGACTGTCTCTGACTACCCACAGTGGCTGGTTCTGATTAGGTTGACAATAGAATCTGAAAAAAGAGCTGAATCAAAGTTTAATGAGCTTTCTATTTTATCATTATACTATAATTCCTATCAGATCCCCCCCCCCCCCAAAGAATTCAGCTAAGACAACAGGAATGACTACCAGCTCCTACAAGTTGCTTCTTTGCTAAAGTTGAGACATCATTTAATAGTCATAGTAGAAGAATTATTAGGTTCAGATCATCATCATGAGTCAAACACATATCAAGCTCAGGATGCTCTTCCATTTCTCAGCCAAAAGGCATCTACTTATCTAAGTCTTAAAATAGATCCTTATCCTCAGGTCAACCAGCTCAAAGGGCAAATTTCTTCTCTTTTTTCATCAGAATGTAGGAAACTTGCCGACCATTATCATCTCTTTTTCATTTGTAAAGCAAGAAAACAGAACCAAAAGAATAGAATTCACCCAGCCTTCAGTCACATAAGGAAATGTGATTGAGAATTAATGAATAAAATATATTTATTTATAGGGACTTAGAAGGAGGGCCTGAAAGAGTTTAAGATAAAAACTGCATACAGTATTGAAATTAATTTAAATGTAAATAATTTAACTGTTTATATGGATGTTCATTGTTGTTTCTAATGAAGCATTACATTTTTTTTTAAGTATTCAAGACCTATATCCATAGCAGCATAATTCTTTATTCCCTATTCCCTCTTTTCTCTTCCTATGTTTCTAATGAGGAATTAGTCTCAAGAAGACAAAGTCCAAAAGATGAGGACAAATGGGCAAATACCTCAAGCAGGAGAGGCCCCATGTCATTATTAGATAGAAATGGTGTTTTTGTCAAGATCCTGAAGTTCTTTCATAAAGTTGTTTGTTGTTCAGTCATGTCTGACTCCTCATTACCTCATTTGGGTTTTTCTTAGCAGAGATACTAGAGTGCTTTGTCATTTCTTTTTCCAGTTCATTTTACAGATGAGGAAACAGACAAACTGGAGTAAGTAACTTGGCCAAGGCATCTGAGGCCAGTTTTGAACTCAGGAAGATGAGTCTTCCAAACTCCTGGCCCAGTACTCTATCCTCTGTACTACCTAGCTGACCCTTCTCTCATGAAATAGAAAACCAAAAGAAAATGTCCCCAGTAGGAAAGAAGATAAGCACTGGTTTGAAAGTCAGGGGAGCTGAGTTTTAGTTCCAGTTCTTCCATTAAAAACCACGTGACCTTGCATAAATCATTTAATTCCTCGGAGCCTCAGTTTCTTGTTATATAAAATAGGGGAAAGAAAGGGGAAGGGAAGTTTTTGAGTTCTAACATTCTAATATCATAATCATCAATGAGTACTTAATTCACAAGCTATCACCCTTTTTTTTCCAAAGTCATTTTATAATGCCAGAGAGACTGAGGCAAGATAGAGATTAGAAATTTTAATCATTTATTAATGGAGAAATTAGACTAGTCAACTGAATCGGACTCTTGTCTCAAAGTATCCAGCTTGGAGTGAGGGATTCCAGAGACTCTTATAGGGCTCCAGTGATCCAGGAAACAAAGGTAAAGGGGGAGTGGGGAGAATAGAGCACTGGGGGCATAGAAGTTCCAGAAAAAGACCATAAATTCCGTTCTGACAGGTTGGGGGTACAGAGGAAGAATCAGAAATTCTGATAAATTTGGGAAGAAGCTAGGAGCCACTGAATCTGAGACCATAAAGATAAGGGGGTTATTTAGATAGGCCATCTGGAGGTTTTATGACTCTTTGGAATGCCAGTGGCCATTACTCTGCAGCCCAATTATCTCAGTCATAATAACCAAGAAGAGGGGAGGGGTTTGCCACTGAGGTAGAACAATTCAGGGAAATTGGGGCTGAACAATGCAGGGAAACAGACACAATTTCTTTAAGAAGATAAGTATAAATCCCCATTTTTTAGAAAGAGAATTTCTGACATGACTTCCTTCTCTCTCCCTCTCCCCATTTTTGTTTCTGTCCCTCTGTCTCTCTCTGTCTCTCTCTGTCTTTTTGTTGTGCTCTCTCTCTCTCTCTCTGTTATATTCTCTCTCCTCTTCTTCCCTCCCTCTCTTTCTAATCCTTCCATACCATTTTGGGTTATCACCTGCCTACTTCCTAATCTCCTACTTAGACAAAGTAGTCAGGTGTCTAGAAGCACCTGTTCTCAAACCCCCTTTTACCCCATGCACTTAGCACATCTGCACATGATTTAGGAGGCCTTGCCAACAGACCTACTACTGCCCAGTGAGGAGAGCTCACTCTTTGTCATCGAGTAGAGTCACAAGGCCAGGAGAACCAAGGTGCAAGGAGAAAGGCTTCCCAAGGACTTTCTCTCTGGTGCTCTTTCTGCTTAGAAATGATGCTTGAATGGACACTTGAAGTGTGTGTTTTGCTAAGTGGTGGTTATAACCACACAAAAGTCATTTAATCGATATCTAATTTCTCAAGGGCAGAAATAATTTTTCACTTGGGAAGGATCCACTCACTCACTTCTCCAGCATCAAAGCTGGGAGAGAACAAGGAGCAAACACTCCAAAATGCTAGAGGCCAGAAAGTTAGGTTGCTCTGACTGGAGGAAAAAGAATTTAGGTGGGAGTGCTGAATACAATGAATTTAGATTGCAATTGGAGCATGACTAAAGGAAAGTGGTGTTAATCCTTACAAAAAAAAAAAAGTGGGGGAGAAGACCTAACCTACTTCATACTTAAAACCTGGGGGTGGGAGGTGGGGGGTGGATTTTTCTTCTCACAAAGTGTTTTGAGCAATACCTACATGGTCCCCTCTGCAATGTCTTCCTCCCCTCAGGGGAGACAAATCTTAGAGTCTGACTTACCCACCAGCTGCATATTCTACCAAACACTGAATTTCCCCACCTGCTGAGAAACATCTGCACTTTTTTCCTTCTGTGATGACACAAAGAAAGGAAGCAAGCCATAAAACAGGCTGTTTTTTTTTTTAAATTTTTGACATGAAGATGAATCAATCCTTGAGAAAAGCCATGCTTCAAATTTGTTGTTGTTGCTCAATTATTTAAGTTGTCTGACTCTTCACGACCCTGTTCGGGGTTTTCTTGGCAAAGATAATGGAGTGGATTGCCATTTCCTTTTCTAGCTCAGTTTACAGATGAGGAAACTGAGGCAAACAATTAAGTGACTTGCCTAGGGTCACACATTTGGTAAGTGTCTGAGTCTGAATTTGAATTCAGGTCTTCCTAATTCCAGTGCTCTATCCACTGTGTCACCTAGCTGCCCATCACACATTTAGCTTAGAAAAATTAGCTACTTTTAGCAAAGAGAAAGAAAGTTGATGAGGACCTGAATAGTTAGTGTGTTAGGCAGAGAGAAACTGAAAAAATTGATAAAATTGATCTCTGGGGAGTCCATCCTGTCAGAAATCCAAGTTATGTCAGACCCCTGAGGCCCACCATTTGTAGGGGTCCTGGGCAGCCTGACCTCCCCCTGTCCTATCAGAAATCTCAGTTATGTCCCTCATGTTACATTTTCCCTATAAAATCTGCTTATGGCCCTGCTGTGCTCCCTGCCCTCCTCTGAGTCAGTCCACCTTCTTGGTGTCTTTTCCCTTGACACGTGGTATCTTTCCTAACTCCCTCTGCTTCTCAACCCACTTCTCCTCCTCATAGCTAATTAACTCTTTCAGGATTTAGCCTAAGAGCTAAGGATATGCCCCAACCTCATGGGGTGCTCCCTTTCTACTAGGTAATTGGAAGGTCCCCTAAGAACTTGTATTTCTTATGCTCTCCTACTCTGTTTCATATTTACCATTCCTAGTATTGTATCCCTTCATTTTGTCTGTAAACAATTACCCTAAATAAATCTACCTTTTGTCAAAGAGAATGGCCACTGTGAATTCTTTACATGACCAAATCCCAGCTTTTGGTGCTGCTCCTAAAGCAAATTATCTGGTACCTAAATAACATTTGGTGCTACATCACACACATCAAAGGCTTTGTGAGGAACAGGGTCATGAGAGTATAGATTTAGAGCTGAGACATCGAGATTTTCCGGTACAGCCTCATTTTAGAGATGAGGAACTAAAGCCCAGAAAGATTGTTATTTTTTGGGGGGGGAGGGTTGTTTCTTTTTTAAGAAAGTGAGTTGCCCATGTTCACACAGATAACAAATTTCAAAGGTGGGATTTAAACACATGTCCTCTGACTCCTAGATAGTGCTTTTTCCAATGAATAGCATTTCCTGTTCAGAAACAGCAACACAGGCCAATTGAGTGTTTGCTTACCTGGAATGGATAGATGGTAAAGTGGGATGTCCCAGAGTTTGGGAGGCAGCTCAGACATCCATTGTGCGTTCGTAGCACTCATGTTCTAAACACAGGCTGAAGAGCTAGCCACCCCAACTGTTTGGTACAGGTCCTGCCTCCACAGATCAAATTTGCCCTGGGAAAGGAAATGGAGATTTCACTTGCTAAAAATAACAGTGGTAATTGGTAAATGGTCAAAGGATATGAACAGATAATTTTCAGATGAAGGATAAAACCATCTATAGTCATATAAAAAACTCTAAATCACTAATGATTAAAGATATATAAATTAAAACCATTTTGAGGTACCATCTCATACCTCTCAGACTGACTAAAATGACAGGAAAAGATGATAAATATTGGAGAGGATGTGGGAAAACTGGGACACTAATATATTGTTGGTGGAATTGTGAAATAATCCTACCATTCTGGAGAGCAATTTGGAACTATGCTCAAAAGGCTAGTTAAACTCTGCATACCCTTTGATCCAACAGTACCACTACTGGGTCTGTATCCAAAAGAGATCAAAAAAGAGGGAAAAGGATTCACATTGCAACAATGTTTGTAACAGCTCTTTTTGTGTCAAAGAATTGGAAAATGAGTGGATGCCCATCAATTGGGGAATGGCTGAATAAGCTATGGCAAATGGAAATAATGGAATATTATGTGCTATAAAAAATGATGAACAGGCTAATTTTAAAAAGTCTTGGACTTACATGAAGTGATGCTAAGTGAAATGAGCAGAACCAGGAGATCATTATACGATGATCAATTCTGAAGGACATGGTTCTCTTCAACAATGAGATGTTTCAAACCAGTTCCAATTGTTAAGTGATGAAGAATGCCGTTTACACCCAGAGAGAGGACTGTGGGAACTGAGTGTGGACCACAACATAGCATTTTAACACTTTCTGTTGATGTTTGCTTGTATTTTGTTTTCCTTCTCAGGTCTTTTTTCTTTCCAGATCTGATTTTTCTTGTGCAACAAGATAACTGTATAAATTTGCATACATATATTGGATTTATCATATATTTTAATATATTTAACATGTATTGGACTACCTGCCATCCAGGGGGAAGGAGAGAAAAAATTGGAACAGAAAGTTTTGCAAGGGTCAGTATTGAAAAATTACCCATGCATATGTATTATAAATAAAAAGCTTTAAAAAAAAAAAGTCTTGGAAAGATTTAGATGAACTGATGCTGAGTGAAGTGATCAGAACCAAGAAAACATTGTACACAGCAATATCAGGATTGTTCGATGATCAACTATGATAGACTTGGTCCTTCTAAGCCATTCAGTGATCCAAGGCAATGCCAATAAACTTTGGATGGAAAGCACCATCTGCATCCAGAAAGAACTATGGAGACTAAATGTAGATCTGTTTTCATACTGTTTTCACTTTTTTTTCTTCTCTTTTTTTTCCTCATAATTTTTTCCTTTTGTTCTGATTTTGCTCTCCCAATGTGATCCATAAGGAAATATATAAAAAATGAATGTACATGTATAACCAAAAAAACTGGGTTTTTTATATGTAACTGAGGAAAATAAAAACAATGAAAAAGAAAAAATGGCAAACAAAAAAATAGTAGTGGTACAAGTCAGGATTCCCTTGACATAGGAGATTTCCTCTTTTGAAAAAAAGTCCTCCAAGTTCCACTCACTAACAGAACAAAATATATCCACCTATTTTGACCAAGAATTTTGAGGAAACTTTGGGGTCTTCACCAAAGACTTCACTTAGCATTTAATGAATGTACCACTTGGTACGATTTATATATAATTATGTAATCCATCATATTAAAAAAAAAGAAAAATTCTTTAAGAAAGAACTGATAGGATTAGCTAATATGACCCCCCCCCAAAAAAAAAGGACAAATATTTGGAACTGGGAAAACTGGGTCACTAATGCATTACTGGAGTTGTGAACTGATCCAACAATTTTGGAGAGCAGTTTGGAACTATGCCCAAAGGCTTATAAAACTGCATACCCTGTAATTCAGCAATACCACTACAAGGTCTGTATCCCAAAGAGATTTTTTAAAAAACACATCTTTTAACAAAAAAAAAGCCAAAAAAAAAAACCAAAACCAAAACCAAAAACCCCACCTCTTTTTATGGTGCCTAAGAACTAGAAATCAAGAGTATGTCTGTCAATTGAGGAATGTCTGTAACCTTGCAGTATATGAAAACAAATGACAAGCAGAATAATTTCAAAAAAATCTGGAAAGACTTACATGAACTGATGCTGAGTGAAGGAGAACATTGTACACAGGAACAGCAATATTGAAAGATGAAGAACTATGAATGGCAACTATTTTCAGAAATACAATAATCCAAAATAATCCCTAAGGACTCATGATGAAGCCCCTTGAGAAGAGAGCCCATATCTTGTGTGTATGTATATTTTCTGGAGCAGGTCTTTCATTATAGTAAGAATTTGTTTAAAATGTGAATGATAAAAATTAGAAGCCTAGGACCTTGGAAAGTCATAATGAAAAAACCTTACTGCCTTGAAAGTTATTAGTATTACATTTCATCATCATCTCTAATTGGAGGGTGGAACCATGAATTCCAATACCTCCATTAAGCAAAGAACGCGGCTCAAAAAATCTTCTCATTTCTCAACTGACTGTGATGTAATATAGCTTCTAGGGGAGACAGCAATAATTTTGAGGACCCCTGACCTTATAGTGCTGTTGTTCTAACAATCTGTCAATGATTGTAAAGGTCTTCTGGCCTAGGATTAGTGATCCTGAGACTCTAACCTTAGAGTGCTATCGTTCTAACAATCTGTCAATAATTGTACAAGTCCTCTGGCCTAGGAATATCACAATATTTCTTCCCTTAGATTTTAGGGAAGATATATTAGTGATCTTGAAGCCCTCTGACCTAAGTGTGCCTTTGTTCTAACAATCTGTCAATGATTTCAAAGTCTTCTGGCCTTAGAATACTCCTACAAACATTACTGACTGATAGATAATCTGTTGGTCAGTGATAACCAAGTTCCTGAGACAATAGTGAATAGACCACCCCTCAAACCTACTTGTAAGCCATAAAATTAACAAATAACATGAAGCTCTGACCAACCTTGCCCTACAAATCTATCTCATTCTCTTGGGTTGCTTGCTAGTCTCTTCTGGAACTTAGCCCACTTCAATTGGCATTACAATTACAATAAAACTTTGTCCCTTGACTAGGAAATGGGTTCAAGTTTGCAAATTCTTTTGAGACACCTCACACCACCAGTCTGTGACCCCAAACTTTTGGGGTCCCTTTCCCAACCTCAACAATTGCATTATTTTGGGTCCTCTCTGACTTTTCTATCCTGCCCCCATGTAGAATACCTCTTTTGCCCCCTCCTAATTTTTAGCTTCTTTTTGTGTGTTATCTTCCTTTATTATATTGTAAGATTCTAGAGGGCAGAGACTATTTTTAGTATCCTGTGTCCCCAGCTCTTAGCATAGTGCCTAGAATATTATAGGCACATAATAAATATTTGTTAACTATGGTGGGGAGGGGGAATTTTTTAATGAATTAATTCATCTTCAGTGTCCCCTCTTCCCCTTTATACTTCTCTGTATCTTCCTGGCCAGGAGTAAATTTTTCATAGATTCTTAGAAGAATCTTCAGGAGTCATCTAGCCCAAACTGGACCTGAAGAAGAATCCCTCTAATATCTCTGACAAGTGGTCATCCAGCTTCCATCTAAAGGCCTTTGGTAAAGGGAAGCCCACTCCTTCCCAAGGCAGTCCATTCTTTCTGAACAGTTTGGATTATCAGTTTTTCTTTTACAACGAGCCAAAATCTCTTTCTTTTCAACTTCCATAATTTTTTCCTGATTTTATACTGGGATCAAACAGACTAAATCTATCCCCTTTTCAAAGGAAAGCCCATCCAGTTCTTGAAGACAGCCACCATGTTTCCTTAATGTTTTTCTTCTGTAAACTAAATATCTCCACATCTTTCAATTGATCTTTATAAATCATCATTCAGTACCCTCTTTTGTATATTCTACAATTTATGAATGTCCTTCCTAAAATTTGGTGCTCAGAATTGAACATAATATTCCTAATCTAGGGCTAATACAGCAGTTATCAACTTCCTTATTCTGAATAATGTGCCTCCATAAAAATTACTTAAGAAAAATTATTTCCTTTAGTTGCCTAATTGAACTTTTAATCCACTAAAACCCCAAGATGTTTTGCATATGAATTATTTTCTTGAGATTTTTTTGTTGTTGTTTTGTTTTTGCTGAGGCAATTGGAATTAAGTGACTTGCCCAGGGTTACACAGCTAGAAGTGTTGTGTCTGAGACTAGATTTGAACTCAGGTCCTCCTGACTTCAGGGCTGGTGCTCTATCCACTGCACCACCTAGCTGCCCACATATGAATTATTTTCTAATCATTCCCTCCTCATGCTATACTTAAAAAGTTGATTTTTTTCAACTCATGCAAAATGTAAACATTTGCCTTTATTAAAGAAATAAAAAATTGTTTTGGGCAGCAGATAAGTGTGGTCAGCAACAGCAATACTATACAGAATTTATTTGTGCCATAGCTTTGTCTAATTATCTTGACATTGATATAAGCTTGACTCTCTTTCCAGAAAACAGCAGTTGTGATAGACCAATACAGATCCATCTTTAAGATAGACTAACCATGTCACAATCCAAGTGTCTGAGAAAGTACAACAGCAGCAGAAAGGGGAAGTAGGTGATACTTGTCATGTGCAGTATTACCCATTCCTTTCAATATCCATCTGTGCTTTTTTAGCTCTGCGTGTCAAACCTATTACCCCTCTCTAGGTATCCACAGTTCTTTATCTACTTCTTGGAGCCCACCTCTTACAATGGAAATTTACTTGTCCTGTATCACATCCCATAGATGGTAGCCTAACCACTGATTATTGATAATAAAAAGAATTCTCAAAAATTTCAGAGATCAAAGGAGGCTCTAAACATTATAGAGGAGAACACTGATTTCACATTTCATATGACCATTTTATCTTAACTACCTAAAATCAAATTTGGATGCTAGCATGAATGTCAATCATACATGTTCAATCATACAACTCATGAATAATTCTGACTTTGTGGAAATGGACTTTCAGATTTAAATTTCCTAATATTTTTAATTACTTATTAAAAATTCCTCCGGTCTCTTGTCTCCTATGATTTTAAGGCCATGTGCCTACATACCTAGAAAGCACTGGAGATGAGAAAAATTTCCATGTAATTATAGATTCATAGCATTAAAAGTCTTTAGTACCTCTCTAAAATAACCATCTACCTAATAGAAAAAACTTTCTACAATATCCTCAAATGATTATTCAGCCTCTGTTTAAATATTTTTAGTGATGGGGAATTCACTACTTCATAAGGCAAATCTTTCCATTTTTTTTAAAGTTTTCTAATTATTGGAAAGTTTTTCCTAATTTTGAGTCAAAATATCCACCATATTTTCCAGACACAAAATTTTTACTTATCTGTTAAAATTTTTCTTCCTGGAACAAAAGAGACAAATTCAATCCCATTTATATTTGGCAGTCCTTCAAATACTTCTAGACAACTTCCATATCTTTCCTTACTCTTCTCTTCTCCAGTATAAATATCCTCTGACCCATAAACTGTTCCACATGGTTTTCATTCCAGTCACTATGCTAGTCACCTCTCTAGTTTCTTAGTGTCTCTCCTAAGTCATATGCAGAATTGAATGTAGAATTAAAGATTTCATTGGATCAGCACAGATTACAGTGGGACTATAACATTCCCTGATCTGGACATTACTTATCTCCTAATGAAACTTTTCCTAGTGTTAGCTTTTACAGCATTGACACTACACTTTTGGCTCCTATTTGAGCTTGAGATCAACTAAAATCACAAGATCTTTTTTTCCCCATCAATTGCTACTGTCTTACCTTCTCTATCTCAGACTTTTGTAGGCATTTTTAGATTTAAATACATATGTCAGATTTAATTTCACTTCAAATCAGTTTTTGAATTTTGTCTTTTATCATATTTACTATCCTAGTTGGCATTATTTGACAAATATGATTTCTAGATTCTCATCCCAATCAACAATAAAAATATCAAATAAATTAGGGCCAAGACAATGTAGGAATGTAAACTTTTAAACTTTTTTAAACTTTGCAAACTTTAAACTCAGTTTTTGGCTCCAGGACCTAGTACAGCCAAAGATAAGGTTTCTGGGAGAGCTCTTTTCAGAAAAATACCCCACTAACATCACTTTTTGAATACTCTTGTTCACTCAGCTAAGAGTAACTCATGGTATGAGAGTGGCAGCCTTTGATATGCAAATATTTGAATTACAGGTGCCTTGTACAGTTATCTCACCACTGAGACTTCCCCTATACAAGTGAAAAATAAGTGCATTCCAAACTTCAAACAATCGCTTATAGATTAACTTTGAGTCTAGTTAGTAGATTATTGTCCATTAAAAAAGAATTATTTTTAAAAAATTTTTAAAAAGAATTATTTATTCTTTCTATTTTCTGCCTTATCTAATCTACATTAGTTGTTAATGTTTTCAGTCATACCCAAATCTTTGTGTTCCTATTTGTTTTGTTTTGTTTTTTAATTCAGTGAGCTTTTTTTTAATAACTCCTTTTCCATTTGTCCAATTTTACTTTAAAAGGAATTTTTTACTTTACAAGGAATTGTTTTCTTCAGTAGATTTTTTTTCATCCATTTGGGCAATTCTATTCTTTAAGGAGTTTTTTTCTTCAGTGGTTTTTTGTGTTTGTTTGTTTTGTTTTGCTGAAGCAATTGGGGTTAAGTGACTTGCCCAGGGTCACACAGCTAGGAATTGTTAAGTGTCTGAGACCAGATTTGAACTCTGGTCCTCCTGACTTCAGGGCTGGTGTTCTATCCACTATGCCACCTAGCTGCCCCCTATTTGGGGTTTTCTTGGCAAAGACCCTGGATTGGTTTGCCATTTTCTTCTCCAATTCATTTTAAAAGTGAGGAAACTGAGACAAATGAGACAAAGTGACTTGCCCATGATCACATAGTTTTTAAGTGTCTGAGGCCAGATCTGAACATATACTAATTCCAGGACCAGCATTCTATCCACTGTGCCACCTTAGTCAGGAGCATATAGGAACTCTGAAAAGCATGTTAAAACAAATAAAGATGCTTTGCTTCTGAGCCCTGGTGTAAGTCTTCCAAGGGAAGAAGATAATGATCTTTGTCATTGAATGGCAAAGATCCAAGCCAGGGGAAAGGGCAGATGAAGGGAAAGAATTTGGAATTGAAAATCAAAATGAAAACAACCACAAAGACCTGTGCCCTACTTGGAAGTCAGGCACTATACTATGTAAAGGAGTTTCCTAGTTCCTACTGGAATTTTAATTTTGTTAGGACTTATTCTAAGAGAATGATGATGATAATAAATTACATGACATCTCCAATGCACTTGCAATCCTAGCTAAATGACTGACAACCCATAGCTAAGAAAAATTTTTAAAAAGCATAGACAGCAAGTTACAATATTTTCATCTAAGCTCGATTCAGAGCTCGATTGCCTCATTTGTGGGCCTTTTTTTTTTTTTTTTTTTGCTCTCTACAACCACTGAGCATTCTCCCAAAAAATGATTTTACTTATTAATATCTTATCTTGATGAGACAGTGCATAAGGAGGAAAAGATGCTCAGATTAACCCATTTTGCTTCTGAATAGCAAGTTTGGTAAAAGTTTGATAAAAAAAAGACTTTAATACCACTAAAATAGAATTTTGATATTATTTGTGGATTTCACTCACCCATTTCAATCATTACTCTTCCTATTGCTTAACAAATGTTTACTACTGGGGCAGCTAGGTTGGGCAGTGAATAGAGCACCAGCCCTGAAGTCAGGAGGACCTGAGTTCAAATCTGGCCTCAGGCACCTAACACTTTTTAGTTGTGTGACCCTGGGCAAGTCATTTAACCCCAATTGCCTCAGCAAAAAAAAAAAAAAAAAAAAAGTTTACTGCTGATTAAATGTCAATGTACAATCAATTATTCTACAATATGCAGATTGCATATCAGCGGTGAAGCAGCATTAAAATAGCTGTGCTGATCTCATTGATGAATTGTTGCATCACTCTTTTTAACTGATAAACAACTCTTCTTGTCAGCCAATTGCTTACAATAAGCAAACTGAATCCGTGTTGCTTTTTATAATAGTAATAATAGTCTCTCAGAGAATTATGTCTGGAGACAAAGAGTATAATAATAGCTATCGTAATACTTACATTTACATAGCATTTTAAGATTGCAAAGCACTTTATATATATTAGCATGTGATCCTCACAACCACCTTGTAAGACAGGTGCTATTATTATATTTGTCTTACAGGTGAGGAAACTCAAGCTAAGAGAGCTCCAGTGTCTTGCCCAGTCACCCAACCAGCAGTCTGAGGCTGAATTCATTCCCCTCTTCCTGACTATTAAACTGAGCATTCTAATCATACCTCCTAATGTGTTCTAATATTCTCTCTGTTCCAATATACATACCCAGGTTTATTTATTTTTTTTTTAATTTATTTTTTTAATAAAGCTTTTTATTTACAAAACATATGAGTGACCTTTCAACATTGACCTTTGCAAAAAAACTTTTTTTTTCCCAAGCTTTTCCTT
>JAJPUD010001360.1:0-23161 GCA_023553655.1 Myrmecobius fasciatus
AAAAAAAAAACCAAGTAGCTAATGAAGACACCAACAGTGAGAGTGGAGAGAAAGAAAAGGGGAACATTCAGGTCAAAGCTTAAATACTCACATGATATGCACTCACATTAGGGAACTTAATGTGGATTATGATCCAGCAAAGGAGAAGGGGAAAGAATGGTTAAACAGATGGGAGGGTAACCAAGTCATAAATACCCAGAAAAAAGAGAGTATACAGGAGAGAGCAGTCAACAGTGCTACTTATTATAGAGAAGTAAAGGATGAGATTTGCTAATGATGATATCCTCAGTAGCTTTAAAGAGAGCTTAATAAATGCTTAATGGATTAAAGAATGAATTAAAGAAAACTGGACTTGAAGTCAAAAGACCTGAGGTCAAACCTCAGCTGTGATAGTCATTAGCTAAATATCTTGAATCAAGTCATTAAGCTCCATTTCTTCATCTACAAAAGGTTATCTTTTCTGCCTTACCAAATCTCACAAATTTGTGATGGGAAGCATATGAAATCATGGATGAAAAAGTATTAATTAAAAACAATAGTACCTTAAACATTTTTCAGAGTGTACAACATTGGACTGATATGATCATGACCTGCTCCTAAGACATCCCTGCAATTGTGGGGGGAAAGAGGATTCAATTCTTGTTGTTGGCTTGTTGTACTTTCATTTGCTTTTTCCCCCTAATCACTAAAACCAGTTAAAACTCTGATTAATGGAGATCTCTTTCCTTGAACACAATCTATCCTGTCCTAGATAATTCCTAATAATAATGGGATTGTCCTAGTCATTGGAGCATAGAGTTGGTTAAAACTGGAAAGGATTTCAGTGGTCAATTAGTCCAATTTATACAGATAGGGAAAGTAAGGTCAAGAGAGATTAAAGAACTTTCCAAAAGAAGAAGAAATAGAAAGTAACAGAGGAAGGATTTCATTCAAGTTCACTGTTATTTCATCATCTTTCTGCTAAGTTTTTGGTTCCCTCCCTTGCTGGGTTTATAGGGTCCCAATGGGGCTTTGCATTCATATGCTATACTTCCAAGATTCAATCTGCATGACTCCTTTTTTAAAAATTAAAGCTTTTTATTTGTATAACATATGTATGGGTAGTTCCCCAGCATTGATTTTTACAAAGCTTTCCATTACAACTTTTACCCCCAGTCCGCTCCCCTCCCCTAGGTGGCAGGAAGTCCACAACATGTTAATAATATTGAAATACTTGACAAGTTGTGCAAGAAAAATCCTATCTACAAGAAAAAAAAATCAGAGAAAGGAAACACAATGCAAGCAAACCTCAATAGAGAGCATGACTCCTTTTTAATTTTAATTTTAGCAAAATTATACACCAAAACAAAGCTCTATTTTATCAAGATTATAAGTCAGAGACCAAACCACTTACCCACCTTGTATTTTCCTAGTAGATCCTGGATAGAATCCATTGCTTTGCCTGGCAATGAACTGAGTCCCCACATAACTGTTGGTTCCCCACCAGCATACACATTTTGTTTAAAGTGTTATTGATATTCTTGGTTTGGTATCATAATCATCTAGGAGATACAAAATCCCTCCTCCTGCCCCGATAGAATCTAATCTTCTCTTTAACAGAGAAAATCAGTTTGGCAAAAAAAAAAAAAAACAACCAAAGCATTCACCACATCTCATAATATATGCAACATCCTGCCCATATTATACCTAGAAACCCCACATCTCTCTGCCAAGTGGAGGGTGATGTGTTATTGGCCAATACTTGTTTTTACAGTTGCTCAAGAGTTTGGTTTCTTTTTAATGCTCTTTTCATTTACACTGTAGTCATTGTGGAAATTACTCTTTTGATTTTGCTTATTTCTTCTCCGCATTAGTTCATACATCATTTCCCATAAGCCTCTCGAGTCCTTCATATCCCCAGAACTCCCTTTCTCTTGGGCTGTCATGATGCAGGGCCCCATAAAGCCACTGGGGTAGGAGTGCACTGGCTGCTTGCCTCCATGAGGTTACTGTGGCCTCCTACACCAAAACTACCACCCTGGCATTTTATAATCAGAAAAGCTCTTCAAGGCCATCCAGTCCATACCCTCATCCCAGAAGCTTCCCAGCAAAAGCTTTGAAAAAAGAACATAGTTATTTAAAAAATTATATTAATAATCCTTCTTCTGTCTTCATCAAGTAAATAAAGTAATTGAAAAAGTAGGTGGACATTTTTAACTTTTAAAAAAAGTTCTATCCTGTTTGCTATCTTATTTGATCCCCACATCCACTCTATAAGGTAAATCATACAGTTAATGTTTTCCTTACTGAGGTAATATGCTTTGGAAAGCACTCTGGGCTGGACTGACTACAACTAATTTCTCTGAACCTCAGTTTCCTCCTTTAGAAAATAAAGAAAATAATCTGTGATTATGTGATTAGAAGATCTCCGATATTTCTTCCCACTTGAATATCCTAATTCACTTTATATATGAAGAAACTGAGGACAAAATCAACAAAGTGATTAGCCTGAAAGCACAATATGGCTAGATGAGCCAAAATTAGAATTTAGATCCCTGATCCAGTCTCTGTTCACTACCCCCACCAGGATGAAAGATAACCTTATTTCCTCCCCTTCTTCTTACTTTGGTAATAGAACCAGAATTCAAGCTGCAGAAACAAAGAGTCATCAAAAGAGCTCTATTTTCCCTTTCAGGGAGAGCCTATGTACTCCCATGTTTTTGCCTCCCATTCACTAGAACAAGCCAGAGGGAGATTCCCACTTTAAACAGAGGGTCCTGTCTCCAGAGACAGATGGGATTGCTAAATTTCATCTCATTTTTAACTCCTCTGATCCAAGGTCCCTCTGATGACTGGTGGGGAAGAGGATGGAAGATAATGAAGAAAAAGTAGTTATTCTTTGTTTTTTGTTTTTGTTTTTAATAAAGCTTTTTATTTTCAAAACATATGCATAGATAATTTTCAATATTCACCTTTGCAAAACTTTGTGTTTCAAATTTTTTCCCTCCTTCTCCTACCCTCTCCCCATCCAATATATGTTAAGCATCAATTCTTCTATACATATTTCCACAAATATCATGCTGCATAATACAAATCAGATCAAAAAGGAAAAAATGAGAAAGAAAACAAAATGCAAGCAAATAACAACAAAAAGAGTGAAAATACTATGTAGTGATCCACACTCAGCTCCCAAGTCCTCTCTCTGTGTGAAAATGGCTTTCTTCATCACCTGATCATTGGAACTGGCCTGGATGATCTCATTGTTGAAAAGAAAAATATCTATTCTTGATCAATTCAGTGTGCCTGTATTAATATACTCAACTTTTAAATCTTTGTACTACTGGAGCAGGGCTAGAATGCAGCTAACAACACAGCAGAGAATCACAGCTACTTAAAAGATAGAAGCTATTTTAAAGATTATCTAGTCCAACCCCATTATTTCAGAAATCAGTAAACTGAGGCCCTCTAAAGTAAAGACTTGTCCTAGCTATACAATTAGTGGACAACCTAGCACTAGAACCCAAGCCTCTATAAAAGAAATCCATACATGGCTTTGGAACTCACATGTATGGCTGAATTTTGCTTCAGTCTTATAGCTACTTCAGCTACTGCTAAAATAAATTTTTACTCCTTGAACACATATCTATTGATGATGATGTCCAGGTGTGACAGGAAATAGGACAAGAGTGGGAGGAAAGGAGAACAGAGAAACCTAGTAATTACACAAGAGCCGTAAATGATCTTCAAAATAAATGAACAAACAAATGAAAGAATAAACAAATAGAAAACTTGGTATTGGCTTGGGCTATGAAATCTAGAGCATATAATGAATTGAAAGTCATAGAGAAAAGATAGGAGGACACAGCATTATAGAAAGAAAGAAAGAAAGAAAGAAAGAAAGAAAGAAAGAAAGAAAGAAAGAAAGAAAGAAAGAAAGAAAGAAAGAGGGAGGGAGGGAGGGAGGGAGGGAGGAAGGGAGGAAGGAAGGAAAGAAGGAAAGAAGGAAGAAGGGGGACCCACTGTTTTCTCTTGGGATTCAAAAACCTCCTGAGCTTCTTCAAAGGAGCAGCTCTCCTCCACACACTCCCTCTCAATGTTCCCTTGTTTCAGTTCCTCCAGAGACTGGTTTTCTCTCTTTTGTAATCTTAAGATCTTGGTGGCTTCAACTTTTCTTAAAAACTCTTAAAAATACCAAAATTCCTCAACTTTAGGAATCTTTAGTTGAAGGGCCAATAATCTTTTATTCATTGCCCAACCCTGTATGGAAGGGCATATCAGAACTAGATTCATCAGCACCTAGGGAACAACTCTGGTTGTTATAATATTACATCCTGGTTAGCTAATGGGATTCAGGAAGATAGGGAAGTTAGGATATAGTGGGAACAGCAAGCTCTGGTCATTAAAGGATTATGATTTCAAATTCATAGAATTGCACTGGTCAGATTAAAAAAGGATCCTTTTTCTTAGCTTTCTCTCAAAGCAGGATCTGCTTTGTGTTCTCACCAACATTGAGAACCACTGACCATGCTATAGACAATTGTGGCAATCATAAATTCCTTGGCATTTTGATTATAGAATCATTTAATATCAAACTTCCAGTGTTCCCTATTTCTCTTATTCAGTGGTTTGATGGAACTCACATATTTTAATCTTCTCATACTTCTTCTGAACCACTAAATGAGTAATGTACTCATACAGTGCCATGGATTAAAAAGTTTTTTTTCCAAGTGGTTTCTTAAGTCTGCTATCTTGGAAAGAACCTTCCCCCCTCGCCCAGAACCCTTCTTATAAGAACATAGGTAGTCATAGAAGTGGATTGTATGGTACCCCCCTAGCTATATCCTACTTATGCATTGAAAACCCCTCAACTCTACCACTAGTTTCATCAAATGATGTGTCTATTTCATGATCACCAAGGAATTTCCAAAAATCAAACTTCTCTGGCTATACTCCCATGGTTGAGAGTTTGGAGAGGAACCTGAAAGTGATGGTTGCCATGAACATGTGTGTTCCTTACTAGAACTGCCTTCTGCCCTTCTTTAAGTTTGTTCAGAGGAGATATGGATGGTAAGGAGGTTCCAGTACTATACCCCCACTCACTACTTAAATATAATACATTGTAAACTAGAATTCGTCTCACTCAAAGCAGAAACTCCAGAAATATTGGTTGAATTTAGACATATCAGTGCTATGGTATCCATTTCTTCAATGGCATTTACAGATACTTCAATATAACTCAAATCAAAGTGGTCCTTGATAAGTTTCAGAGAGATTTAGAGGCAGCAAAGGTATTTTGACTTCTGTCAAATGAGTTTTATTAATTATTACTTGGAATTCACTGTCCAGTTCATTAGGATACTTATAACCTTCATATTTTCAAGGAAATACTATATATCCTATTTTCCCTTTTTCTTCCTGTGCTATTGAGACATATAGTAGCTATTTAGACCCCATTCTGAAAAAAACTCCCCTTTCTATGCCTATCGAAATCCTTCCTAAAATAAATCCTACTTCAACCAACTAATATTTGTTAAGTATTTATTATGTATCAGGCACTGGAGATTTAAATATGAAGAGTGAAATAATGAGTTGTTTTCTAATGAGGAAGACATCAAATATTTATGAAAATATTGATACCCAGCCTACAGAGGCCATAATAATAACAATAATAATGATAAACTTCACTTACATCAAACATCCTAAAAGTCTTAGTGCCATTTTAAAATTCAACAATCCGTATAGCCCTTTAAAGTCTACAAAGCATTTTTTTCATATTGACTCTGTGAAATAGACAGTATAAATATTATTATCCCCATCTGAGCCTTTCTAGAAGTTAAAAGAGATTAAAAGACCTACTGGAGGATACTTACAATTGGTAAGTATCTAATGTGAAATTTAAATCATCCTCTTACCCTGAAGTCTACCACATTTTCTACTATGCTTCTCAATTCTTAAGGCAGCTGTATAGTCTGTTTACCATTTGAATGCTTAATTATTTATTATTTTATGCCATTCATTCCAATTTCATGTATATTAGCCTTTTCTCCCTATATATTACTCCCTAAATAAGCCATAAGTGTCATAAGCTCACAGACCATATCTTATACAGGGTGTCCCAAAACTCTTAGTGCAGTTTTAAACTTTTGTAGCTTAAATGCACTAAGACTTTTTGTACATTCTAATTTGTGTGTGTGTGTGTGTGTGTGTGTGTGTGTTCCACAGTACCTAGCACAGGGTTAGATAAATAGATGTTGCTGATAAAACTTGATTGAAAAAAAAAAAGACTTGGTTGCCACAGTGGAGGGAGCATATTCTCATTAGAGGAATCATGGGATCAGTCTGATCAAAGAGAGTGGCTTGCCTGAATCAGAAAACTTAGAAAAGCAGAACAAAACACATACACTAATAGCGGCATGATGGGCTCCGTTATTCCATCAGTCTCTGCCTTCCTGACTGTGCTCCAGCCATGCAGAGGGAGACCAGTTCCAGGACCAGGACTGTTGTAATCAGTGAGAACTTCCATGTCATGGTGACAGAAGGAAATAAAATGCTTCAGAGGTACCCAAGGCTATCTGACACAGAAATTCTGAAGCAGAAAAGGCAAAAAGGTACCCCAGAGAAGGAAAAGCCCCCAGGTAAAAGAGATGGAAAACATGTATAAGGAGATCAAGGGTACCAAGGCATTTTAAACATTACTTCCTTTTCCTTAAGTCCCCAAACTCCTACTGACACACTCAACTCCCTCAATATAATATTTGATCATTTTGCTTTATATCTCTTACTCCTACATCTGATTTTTCTCTCAAATGAAGAAGTAAACTTTTCTTGATTCAGGACCATGTGTTCTATTTTCTGATTCCATTCATCTACTATAAACACTTGTCTGTGCCCCCAAATTAGTTGCATCAATGTGTGCATTTATAATCTTGTGTGACCTCTAGGCTAGTCACTTTGTGGGGAGTGTATATAAGATATAAAGTATACTATAAATATATATATATAATATGTAAATAAAAATAAATATAAGGTATATAAAGTATAATTTCCACCCTCAAGGGGTTTTAAATCTTTTAAGAGATATACAATCTAGAAGAATCAGTATAGCAAGAAGCTGAGTCTTGTCCTTGTCAAATGATCCTTTGTTGGAATGGATCCTGAATGAAGAAAGACAAAATAAGATTGAGTGAGCTAGAATAGTCCCACCTCCACCCACAAGTTTCCTGAACACTGCCTGCCCCCTTCTCCTTCCCAAAGGAGTGATATTGGCTGCTGTTATATTTGCCAGCTGGAAACCACTGGCTATTCTGAAAGGCTGGAGGCCATATCTCTTATTGGGTGAAATAAGAGACCATTCTGGCTTGAATTACTAGAGTTTAAGAGGAAGAAAAGGAAAGAGGAATGCTTTTTTTTTTCTTTCAGGATTCCAGGCAATCAGCTCATCCATATGGGATTGGGCCTGTTTTCTCAGTACCCACATCTTTTCCCCAGTTATCCCCTAAATCTCCCTGCAGGTCCCCCCAAATAAATTCAGGTTGTCAGAATGAACACTCATCTTGGGAGGAGATCTGGGCTGTGGTGGCTTCTGGAGCCCTAAGGATAGCCACCAGCTAATGATTGGCATGTTGCAAATATTGACAGAGATACAGGGTCTACTCTGGCTAGTGCTCAATCAAACATGATTGTCCAGCTTCTTCCTTTTCTCCTGTAGGAGTGAAGAAAACTCCCTGGTGGTCTCCTCTTAGGGAAAGGGGATCTTCAAGGTTCACACCTTGTTCCTTCTTGGAAAGGCAGTTCTCGAAATAAAAGCTTCACTCCATCACCCTCCTCAGACTGGCAGCAACCCTTCTCAACTTGTCATTTTGTCAACTTGTCCCCTGCTTCTCAAAACTCATCCTCCCCTTCAATCAGGCTAGCAGCTTCGCCTTCCTCCCACCTTTTCCCATTCTTGTGTTGAACTTCACTCTTACCTGTTCCTCCTATCAAGAACTGATTGACTAACTGATTTAATTCCAGGAAGGCTTTCTCTTAGGTAGCAGAAGAAACCATCTTAATAGCTATGAAGTGGGAGAACCTAATAATGTGGTCAGTTTCATAGTATCACATTTAAAATTGGAAAGGATCTTAGAGACCAATCCCTTTGCTTTACAGATAAGGAAACTGAGGCTAAAATCAATTAAGTGACTTGCCAGCCAGCCACACCTAGTTAATAAAAGTAAAAAATAAGGTTTTTTACTTGTCTTACTGATTCCAAATTAGTCACTATGCTACTTCAGCATGCCCTTAAATTAAAACTTTTCAACTCTTCTTTCCAATCAGCTGACTCTTTACTATCTTTAGTCAAAGGCAATCCTTACCTCACCCCAACCCCAGGGTACTTCCCTAAAGAAAGCATGGGAAGTCCTGCTTCTTCTTTGATCAAGAGATATATAGACAAAATGAGATGCGAGTGGGGGGAAGGAGGGAGAGAGAGAGGAGGGAGAGAGAGAAGAAGGGAGGGAGGAATGAGGGAGAGAAAAGGAAAGAAAGGAAGAGGGAAAAGGAGGGAGGGAGAGGGGGAGGGAAGAAGAGAGAGACAGAGACAGAAAGACAGAGAGAGATAAACAGAGAGAAGAGAGATAACAGGAGAGATATAAAGATAGATGCACAGAGAGAAACAGAGAAACAGAGTCAGATATAGACACACACAGAGAGAATGAGAGAAAGAGAGAGAGAGAGAGAGAAGGAGGGAGGGAGGAAGGAAAGAGAGAGGAAAGAAGAGAAAGGAAGAGGGAGAAGGAGGGAGGGAGAGGGGGAGGGAAGAAGAGACAGAGACAGAGAAAAGGAGACAAACAGACAGACACAGAGAGAGAGACAGACACAGCAAGAGGAAGAGAGAAGGCAAGAGAGAAAGACACAGATAGACAGACAGACAAAGACAGAAAGAGACAGAGGCAGAGAGAGGAAGAGAGATGACAAGAGAGATATAAAGATAGATGCACAGAGAGAAACAGAGAAACAGAGATTGTATTGACACACACAGAGAGTCAGAGATAGAGAGAGAGGGAAACAGAAAGGGAGAGAGATAGAGAGAGAGGGAAACAGAAAGGGAGAGACACAGAGAGAAAATTGCCTGATTGGAGTTTACTCAACCAACAAAGTTGACTCACCCATGCCAGGAAACCCTGGGCATCACCAGTGATTACCCAGCCTTGGGAATAAGTACAAGCCATTGATCTGGTCACATTGATTTTGGCCCAGGAGTTCTTTCTAACAGTGGCTGCTTGAGTGTTTCTATTGGGCTTATATTCCAAAGAGATCTTAAAGGAGGGAAAGGGAACCACGTGTACAAGAATGTTTGTGGCAGCCCTTTTTGTAGTGGCTAGAAACTGGAAACTGAATGGATGCCCATCAGTTGGAGAATGGCTGAATAAATTATGGTATATGAATGTCATGGAATATTATTGTTCTGTGAGAAACAACCAGCAGGATGATTTCAGAGAGGCCTGGAGGGACTTGCATGAACTGATGCTGAGTGAAATGAGCAGAACCAGGAAATCATTATATACGACAACAAAAAGACTGTGTGATGATCAATTCTGATGGACATGGCTCTCTTCAACAATGAAATGTTTCAAACCAGTTCCAATTGTTCAGTGAAGAAAGCCATATACACCCAGAGAGAGGGATATGAAATGTGGACCACAACATAACATTTTCATGCTTTCTATTGATGTTTGCTTGCATTGTGTTTTCCTTCTCAGGTTTTTTTTTTCTTGTAGATCCAATTTTTCTTGTATAGCAAGATAACTGTATAAATATGTATACACATATTCTATTTGTCAAGTATTTTAACATAATTAACATGTATTAGACTTCCTGCCATCTAGGGGAGGGGGGAGGGGGAAAGGGGAAAATTTGTAACAGAAATCTTTGCAAGGGTCATTGTTGAAAAATTACCCATGCATATGTTTTGCAAATAAAAAGTTTTAATAAACAATAAAAAAGAATACAAAAGTTTAAAAAAAATAGTGGCTGCTTGAGTTCTTTGCTTCTCTTTCTGTATGTGTTATGTTTGAAAGTCAATCCAGTGATGAACACTCCAAGATATCTTTTTGACATCTATTTCAAAATGCCTTCTCTGATAACCCCAGATGAAAATGATTATTACTTCTCTCTATGAACTCCTATAGGAATAATTGTTTTCTGTATTATTCCTATGACACTTAGCACCTAAAGCTTTGAATAATTACTGTTTGTATACATGTGGTTATATTGAGGAAAAAACATAATATAATGGGAAAATTATAGTAACTAGACTGCTCTTTGGATAGAGCACTGGACTGGGAGTCAGAAGGACTTGAGTTCAAATATAGCCTCATATATTATCTGTGGGACCTTGGGTAAGTCACTTTACTTCAATCTGCCTCAATTCCCTCATCTATAAAATAGAGATAATAACATTTACTTGCTAGGATTATTTATGGATGAAATGGGATGATATTTGTAGAGCAATTTGCAAATTTCTAAGCACCCTACAAATGCTTTTATTATAATTATTGTTATCTATAGTCAAGAGACACCAAGTGCGTATCTTGACATTAACTACATCATCATGTGAAAAATTATTTAACCCCTCTAAGCCTCAATTCAAAGTCTTTTTCTTGTCCTTTTAGACAGACACTTTGGCACTGTGGCAGGTCTTCCTTGGACTTCCAGTGAAGGGAGAGGGGAAATTCTAAACACACACACACACACACACACACACACACACACACCAGCAGCAGCAGCAGCAGCAATGACTACGCATAGCTAGAGCACACATGAGTGAGAATATGTACTTACCTAGGCAAATCAGTCTGAACCTTCAGACTCTGGGTGCCTCTTTCCTCCCTGAACACAGATCATAGGCTTATAGGATTATAGATTTAGAGTTAAAAAAGGATCTTAAAGGTCACTTAGTCCAGCTCCTCCTTACCACAACTCAACAAGGGATACACAACTAGTAAGTGTCTGAGGAAGCAATCCAGATAACAGTATTTCTAGTCCTGTCAATAACACGAGAGTTTAAGAGTTCCTAGGTTCTTGAGTCTATGCTGACTGCCTAGGAGGAGGGGCTGCCTGCAATTACATCACTTCTGTACACAAACAGGATCCTGTGGTGAAGGGACTAAAAAAAAATTAAACCATGCCTTGGGTGGCCAAGAGATCTGGACCTTATGAGTTGCACAGATAGGAAGACTTTTCACAAGTTTGGCATTCTCCCAAAGTTGCTGCTTTTCCTTTGCTTCCCCAGAGAGTATAAGTGTGATGCTATTATTTTAAGTGTCATACTTTCAAATATTTGTTAATAAGCCCTTAAGAATTTTTTGTGCTTTCAGGATTTTCTTTTTTGAAAAAAAAATAGCTGTCCTATACACGATTTTTGTTTTGAATCATGAGTACCTTTCCTAGGGGAAGTAAGTGGTACTCTCTCTCTCTCTCTCTCTCTCTCTCTCTCTCTCTCTCTCTCTCTCTGTCTGTCTGTCTTTGTCTCTCTTTCTCTCCATATATATATATATATAAAATCACTTGAACATGGAAGGGAAAATGTCACACATGCCTCTTTCTTAGAGAGTGTGTGTTATCACGTACTCTTTCTCCCATAAAAAAATAGGACATATTCAAGTACTTATACACATGAACAAACTCACAAAGAGTTCTTATGTTATATCAATCCTTCCTTCTCACTGCTTTCTAGAGGAGGAGCTGAAAAGGGGTAAATAAAGGGCCAAGTCAGTGAAAAAGAAGATCTATCTCTGATAAGGAGAGGGGAAGGGAACCAGGGGCCAGGAGTGAACAAATGAGGAGGTGAGAGGGCCACACTTTTAAAAGTGTCTTTTTTTTGTTCTGTTAAATCTTAGTATGGTAAAGAATTTCTGCTTAAATTCTCATGCTACAACTCTGACTCCATAGCAAGCTCTCATACCACAGCCTTTTGGTTTCACAGACAAAATAAAATAGTCCTCATAAGACTTGAAGATAATCAAGAAAAAACCTTCTGTTGATCCAAAACAAAACTTCCACTGCTTTTGAAAGACTATCTCTTCCTTAATTTCCCAGGTTGGATTCTCAGGTATGTGAAATCAAATGGGTTGGGGGAGACCACTATTCTCACTTATTGCATATGCTTTCCTTTAAAGAAAAAATAGTGAAGATGCTAGGAGTCATATGGAGAAAACTTCTAGACTGCGTGTGAACTCCAGAGGTAGATGCTGATCAGAGAGTTCTAGAGACATGTCAAAGGTGAGAGAGTGCCTGAAGTATCTGGCATGTACCCTGAGCATCCTTCCTAGAAGGGACTCTATTCTTTTGGGAGAGGTACTAGACATAAGTTAGATGTAAACTTAATTTAAAATATTTTCATCAGAGTTCTACTTTGACCATAATAGGGGCAAAATGACCCCCTCCCCCAAATTAAGAAAAGCTTGACCTCTCTTTGGAAACCTGGTACCCCAATATTGTCTTCATGGGAATACAGATTCAGAGCCCCTTTTTGGAAGGGAGGGAGTATGATATAATGCAGAAGCTATTTCACAGAATTATGAGGAAATTCAAATAAAGTAAGTTATGGAAGGAAAATATGGGCATTGGGTGGTCCAAAGCTGTCCAGTTCTGCCCCTCTGACTTTCTTTCAGTGTTCCTAATCCTACTAGAGGTTCTGTCATAAGTAAGACTTAGTATTTAAAATTGAAAAGAAAAATGCAAAAAAAAATGTTTTTCGCTAGTCTCAAAAAAGTCAACAAGAAGTGTTGACAGGTCGGAGAGATGGGGAAGCATATTGACTTCAGGGCACCTGAAGGCAAGAACGTCGTTAAATGTAATTCACTTACCCTAACTATTGAGTACCTTCCTTTGAGAAAGCACATCAACAAGTCTCAAGAGGTCATCATCAATCAAGTATTTATTAAACTGTTACTCTGTATTAGGCATTGTTCTAAGAACTGGTGATACAAAGAAAGATACAGACAGCTAAGTTTTGCCTTTAAGTGGGAGAATCTATTTAGAATCTAAATATACTAAGCACCTAATTAGCAAGAATAATTATTTAAAATAGGAAGTTAGCAGATGGTCCTCAAGCTGGATGATCTTTTTAACTCATTGCTGCTTTGCTCCAATCCCTTCCCTGGTGGTGGCCCTGCCAACAGTGGCCTTGTGGTATCTTCATGGTATCCTGGGATCTACATCTCCCCATCATGGTAGAACACCCCTAATCTGCTATATAGAGTTATGGATGGAATGCTGGACCTGAATCAGGAAACCTGAGTTCAAATCAAGTCTTAGATATTTACTAGCTGTATGATCCTGGGCAAGTCACTTCAATTCTATCTGTCTCAGTTTCTCCATCTGTAAAATGATGATGATAATAGCACCAATCTCTCAGGGTTGTTATAAAGATCAAATAGAAAATATTTTTTAAAAGCTTAGCCCTAGGAACTGTGCTAACAGGTAATTAATAAATCCTTCCTTCCTTCCTTCTGTCCTTCCTTCTTCCTTCTCTTTCACCCTTTATCCCTCCCTTCTTTTTTCTTCCTTCCCTTCAAACCTTGCCTCTCTTCCTTTCATTCTCCCTCCCTTCTCTTCTTTCCTTTCTCTCTTCCCTTTTTCCTTCTTTAAGTCCTTATCTATTTGAAATCTTAAATCTTTCCCTGAGGTTTCTTCATAACATAACCACTTCTCATCCCATCCCATCCTGGTCATACTCAACAGAATTTGTCTTTGAAAGTTCATAATTTACACATAAAGTAGAGCCAGGGATAGTCTACCTATCAGATCTGTGGAGAAGAAAGGAATTAATGGCCAAGGAAGAATTGGAGAACATTATGAAATATAAATTGAATAATTTTGGTTACATTAAATTGCACAAATAAAGTCATTGCAGCCATGATTAAAGATTTTTCGAAATCTGGGGAAAAATTGTATAGCCATTGTTTCTGATAAAGACCTCATTTTTTTTTCCTGAGGCAATTGGGGTTAAGTGACTTGCCCAGAGTCACACAGCTAGGGAATGTTAAGTGTCTGAGACCAGATTTGAACCCAGGTCCTCCTGACTTCAGGGCTGGTGCTCTATCCACTGCGCCACCTAGCTGCCCCAAAGACCTCACTTCTGAAACATATAGAGAGCTGACTCCAATTTTATAATTCAAGTCATTGTTCAATTGATAAATGGTCAAAGGATATGAACAAACAATTTTCAGTTTGAGAGACATTTCTAGTTATATGAATATATTCTAAATCATTATTGATTAGAGAAATGCACATTAAAACAATTCTGAAGTACCACTTTACACCTCTCAGATTGGCTAAAATGACAGAAAAAGATAATGATAAATGTTGGAGGGAATATGGGAAAACTGGGAAACCAATACATTATTGGTGGAATTGTGTAATAATCCAACCATTCCGGAGAACAAATTGGAACTATGCCCAAATGGCTATCAAACTGTGCATACCTTTTGATTCAGCACTCTCACTACTGGTTCTGTATCCCAAAGAGATCATAAAAGAGGGAAAAGGATCCATAAGTCCAAAAATGTTTGTAGTAACTCTTTTTGTAGTGGCAAGGAACTAGAAATTGAGTGGATGCACATCAATTGGGGATGACTGAATAAGTTATGGTATATGAAAGCAATGGAATATTATTGTTCTATAAGAAATGATGAGCAGGTTAATTTTAGAAAAACCTGAAAAGACTTACATGAACTGATGCTGAGTGAAGTGAGCAGAACCAAGAGAACAGTGTAATAAAATTAGATGATAATCAACTGTAATAGATTTTGCTCTTCTCAATAATGTGTGATTCAAGTTAATTCCAATAGACTTAGGATGGAAAATGCTGTCTTTATCCAGAGAAAGAACTATGGAGACAGAAGGTGGATTGAAGCATAGTATTTTCATCTTTTTTGTTTCTTCCTTTCTCATGGCTTGTTTCTTTCTTTCTTTCTTACAGTTTTTTTCCTTTTTGGTCCAATTTTTCTTGCATGACTTGACAAATATGGAAATATGTTTAAAAGGTTTGTACATATTTAACCTATACTTGATTTCTTGCTGTCTTTGGAGGGGGGAGGTAAGAAAGAAAAATTTAGAATGCAAAGTTTTACAAAAATGTATGTTGAAGACTCTCTTTACATGTATTTGGAAACATAAAATACTATTGGGGAAAAAAGTAAGTTCATTTCAGGAGTTTTTTCTTTCCCTTGATTTATCCTGTGGTGCTCGTCCTATACACCAAAATTTTTTGATATCACTCTGACAGAGGCAACATGGAGAAGTAGAATGAGTCCATTATGCCATTACAAACTGTGGGAAATTTTGGCACTGGCCTCAGTTTCTATAAAATGATGGAACTAAACAAGATGATCACAAAGATCCCTTCCAATTCTGACATTTAATGATTCCATGGCAAGGATTATGTTTTATCTTCCCTAGTGCCTAGCACAATGACTCACTTGTACTAGTATCTCAATATTTGTTGAACAAATGAATCTCATTCTATAAGTCCTAGCTTGGGATTTGGGGCTAAATTTTTCCCCTTCCTTATTCATTCTATCTTTAAAAAAACTGGGGCACTTTACTCTTTTGTCTCTTGTAGTTTTAATTTATGATCTCTTGAAATATAGCTCTGAAAAACCTGACTTGGATAAAAACCCAGTGGATTCAAATGGAGCTACTTGACTATGCTTTTAAACCCAAATCACTCATGCTCTCACTGATTGGCCAATAATAGGTCCCAGTCCATGTCTCATTTACTCCTTGTTTTGGTTTTGATGGCTCTAAGTGAGGGAAAATTGCAATTGTTTCTGTTCTGACCAGAAACTCTGTGGGTCTTCCTGTCCCAGATTGATTCTTTTGAGAGGGCAAACTAGATCATCTTTTTTTTCTCAGTTCTTACCTAGCTTTTAACCACTGAATTGTGTTGTCTCAGACAAATTGAAACCTAGGAAACACCTTAATTTAAAATGGCCATAGTCTCTCATCAGGAACCATCACCAGTCATCCTAACCTATAAATTGCTACTGGACTCCAATGACTATAGAAAGCTCTGCTTCATTTAAATCCAACTCACTTACAACTAGCACATCTCTCCCCCTTTTTTCTCCTATCTTCCTTCCTGATAGATTTTATTCAGATACCCACTGCTATTCTGCTCTCTATAGGCACTCTAGACCTTTGCTAAATTCCATTTCCTCTCACTTTGAAAGTTGAGCCTTACCAAGAGTCCCTGATAAATTAAGTCATATGACATTACTAATGATTTAACAAATTATCCATCTCAAGGGCAGACTTTAAAAAGAGGAGCCTAGGGAGAACAATGCTTAACCCTAAAGGGTAACTAATTGTGAGTTGGTCAGATCCTGTGAAAGAATAGTGAAAAAAATATTTTGGAGTGTGTAGGGGACCTTTTGGCTTCCCCTCAAGTCATACTATTTAGGCAACCAGCTAATCATGCATACTCTCTGTTGTGGATGCAATAACTATAATAAGATAATTCACAAAGTTAATTTCCACTAAATGTTAAATCTCTTCTAATATTTTTATTAGAGCTAAAATGGGGATAATATTGACTGGTTTATATTTTGTTTCTTATTTATTTAACATCATAGAGTTTTGATAATGGGAGTTGGGACCCCCATTATCATTTGACTGAGTTCAAATTCAGTCTTAGATATTTACTTACTCTTGTGACTTTTGGCAAGTCACTTAACTTCTGTCTGTTTCAGTTTCCTCCTTTGTAAATTGAATATAATGAGAATTCTCACCTCACAGGATTGTTGAAGGGGTCAAATATAATAACGAAAAGAGTTTTTGTAAACCTTAATGTGCTAGCCATGATGATGATGATGATGATGGTAGTGGTGGTGGTGGTTATGAAGATGATGATGATGATCATAAGTTCCAACACCTTTAATTTTTGTAGATAAGAACACAGAGTTTCAGAAAAAGTAAGTTACTTATGTAAAGTCCCACAGGAAGGAGAACTGGAATTAGTACTCAGGTCTCCTGATTTATAATCTTATCTTCTTTCCATGGTATGTTGTTTCTTCCACTCCCCAGTTTTATAGATGGGCATCAAGAAGGACAAAGAGGAGAATCACAGAACCTGGGTCTCAGTTTCCTCACAGGTGATCTCTAAGGCCCCTTCCTGCTCTAAAATTCTCTGTTTCTATGAAATACATAAGTTCTTAGCCCACGAATAGCTAAAGGTTATTTATATCCCTGAATAGTTCAATGGTCTCTCACATTTGCCAAAAAAAAAAAAAAAAAAAAAAAAAAAAAAAAAAAAAAAAAAAAAACCCAGCAAGGCAAATATATACTCTTCAGCACACCCAGAACTTCATAGAATTTGTTGTTCCCCATCTGTGGAGTTTTGGTATTCCCATTGTAGGACAGAAAAACTAAGGCCCAGGGGAAAGTATTAAGTACCTTGTTCAGGCTCACAAATTGGGTAGAAGTTGGAATAACAATAGAACTCACAAAACATAGAAAAATATTTGTTGCTTAATCCTCTGAGACCTAATCTGTGTCTTCATTAAATAAATATATACTGAACACTATTCTGAATGCTGGATATGAAATGATATAATGGAAAAAGCACTAGTTCTGGAGTCAGAGAAGATGAATTCAAAACCTGACTGCTACTTATGACCTTGGATAAGCATTTAATTCTTGTAAATCATAATTTCTTCATCCATAAAATGAGGAGGTTGGACTACATGGTTTATGAGAACCCTTCCACCTCTCAGTCTATATCGTGGTAGGAAACGTCTGACCAACTCTTCAGCCAGCAAAATCTCCTAAGAATTGAACTCTACCCTTCCCCTACTATCCCTCCATGAATCTTACCTAACCTTTTGTCAAATAGTTAAAGATCTACAAAAAAAGGGCAATGCAGAGTTCCAAAGGACCTCAGATTATAGTCCAATGCTTTCCTTTTCCTTTCACCAATGAAGAAACACAGAGAGTTTCTGGAGCTGTATAAGGTCTGTGAAATCATTTCCCAAGGCAACTATGGGCAATGATGAGCTGAAAGCTAAGTACAACAAACCTCTTACTGCTTGAGTTTTATAAGCTGATAATTTTTCTTTTTTTAATTAATATTTTTTATTGGCAAAACATATGTATGGGTAATTCTTCAACATTAACCCTTACAAAGCTTTCTGTTACAAATTTTCCCCCCCCCTATTCCCCACCCCTCCCCTAGATGGCAGGATATCCACTACATGTTAATTATGTTAAAATATTTGACAAATTGAATATATGTATACTTATTTCCACACATCATTTTTGTGCAGGAGAAATCGTATCTACAAGAAAGAATAATCAAAGGAAATACAATACAAGCAAACACCAATAGAGAGCATGAAAATGATATGTTGTGGTCCACATTTCACATCCCTCTCTCTGGGTGTTTATGGCTTTCTTCACTGAACAATTGGAACTGGTTTGAAGCATTTCATTGTTGAAGAGAGCCATGTCCATCAGAATTGATCATCATATAGTCTTGTTGTTGCCATAAAAAGTGATCTCCTGGTTCTGCTCACTTCACTCAGCATCAGTTCATGCAAGTCTCTCCAGGCCTCTCTGAAATCGTCCTGCTGGTTGTTTCTTCCCTCCCCTCGCCCCCCAGCTTCTAAAGCCTTCCCCTCTGAGAGATTTTCTTCAGTCTGTTCGGTATGTATCTTGCTTGTACCAACTCATATACATTTTGCCTCCCCAGTAAAATGTGAGATTTTTAAAGGAAGGGATTATTAACCATTAGCACAGTGCTTGGCACATAATTGAATTTCAATAAATGCTTGCTTAGTTGATTGATAGAACCAGAATTTTGAACCCAAGTCCTTTGACTCAAATTTATAGAAATCTTTTTTTTAAAAATAACTGTCTCTGTGTCAAGAATTATGTATACGGAGTTCTCTTAAATTGGGATTCATCTATACTTTATCAATTTGTAATTATGGATATACTTTAGCTATCAGATTTGAAACTCAAGGACCTTCATAATAATCTAGTTCAATCCAGTAATTTTACAGAAGCGAAAACTGAAATCTGAAGAAGTGAAATAATTTGTCCATTTTCACATAGTACTCATATATAGAGTCCAAGAGTAAAATCTGGTCATCCAAACACCAAATCCAGTGCTCCACAAATCATATCATTCTGTTCTCAATCAATAAAGTATTTGTTTAGCTTAATTAATTGATAATATTTATTATTATCTGACTATCCTCCAGTCATTGTGTTAGGTGTTGGGGATACAAAGAAAGGCCAAAAAAACTCCCCACCAGAATCAGTCCCTGCCCTCAAGGAGCTTACATACTAATTGAGGGCTCCTTAGCAGGTGACAACATGTAAATAAATAGGGACAGTAAGATATGTACAGAAGAGGAAGAAAACCTTAAAATGGAAGATTCATGTGAATGAAAGGACCAGAAAAGACCCCCTACAGCAGATGGCATTTGATCTGAGTCTTAAAGGAAGCCAAGAATGTCAAGAGGAAAAAGAAAGGAGGGAGAAAATTGCAGGCATGAGGAAGAACCAGGTCAAAAGTACTGTCTGGAGATGTATATGTAGGGAGATGCTATGTCTGCTACAACTAGATGGCAAATTCAAAGAGAGGTAGGTTCTTGTGTTGTATTCTATTGGCATCTCCTTTCCATCCATATTAGGTGCTTAATAGCTTTCAGATTAAGTGGAAAATGAGGACACACATAAGGATAGACATGGGCAAGTTTTGCATTCTGTTTAATACCAGTGGAAAGCCCAATAATCTCAGAGTCCTTTTCTAAGGACTAAGGAGCTGATTCACTCTTTGATGGTAGTTCTTTTGCTTTGATGTGGTCCTGCATCCAGTTGAGATATTGGCTGACTTTGGTGTAGATGCCAAAGTTGTTTGGTCGCCCACAACCCTCTCCCCAGCTCACCAGACCCACTAGGAACCATGTCCCTCGAAATTCGGTAATCATAGGGCCCCCACTGTCCCCCTCACAAGCATCGCGCTTGTCACCAAGGATTCCTGCACAGAGCATATTCTCTGAGATGCTGTTATGCATGTTTTGAGAGCATTCAACATGAGAGGCCAGGGGGATTTTGATGAACCTGAGAATATAGGTGCGATTCCTGGACTCTTCAAACTGCTGGCCCCAGCCTGTTATCACCATTTCCTTCCCCACCTTCATGAGCTCTCTATGGGCCAGTCCCTGGTTGGGAAGGCAGATGGGCAGGATGTATTTGGAGAAGACAACAGGCTTGTTCAGGTAGAGCAGTGCAATGTCATTGTCCGAGGTACTTTTAGTGTAGTTTGGGTGCACGATAGTTTCCTGTATGCTAAAATCCATCTCTGAATTCTCATATCGCCGCATGTTGTATTCACCTGGCACAAACAAGGGATGTCAGGGGACACAGAGAGAGGAGGAAAGAGAGGGGGAAAAAAGCAAAAAGGGACTCAGAAACTGTTCCTCCAATTATCTCTTCCCCCTGGGAAATGACTGCCCACATAAAGAAATACACAGGCATGCAATCCTACAAAGAAGGTCTGGAATTAGAGTCTCTATTCTTTATTTTGTCTGTAGTTTGGCATAGAATAAAAAGTACTAGATTTGCAGATCAAAGATCAGGGTTTCAGTCCAGACTCTGCTATTTCCTACTTGTATGATCTTAGGCAATTTAATTATTCTTAGTGGATCTCAGTTGTGTCTTCTGGGGAAAATGTAGCCTGCCCTGGGACATATTAAATTCAGATAGAAACAGATACATGCAGCTTCATATTGCCTCAGAAAACCACAAAGTAACATTATCTACAATGTATTGAATTTTTGTTTCTTAAACATTTCCCAGTTACAATTTAGCCTGGTTCCTACATTAGGAAGTTTTGTGGATTGCATAGTGCCCACAAGCAGCGAGTCTGACACATCTGAACACTCTCTTGGACTCCTTCCACCTCTCAATCTTATAGACAGCTACATGAGGTAGTAGTTAGCATGCTGGACCTGAAGTCAGGAAAACGAGTTCAAATCTGAGCTCTTACACTTCCTAACTGTCATTTGGAAAGTCACTTTACCTCTTTCTGCCTCAGTTTCTCGATGTATAAAATGGGGATCTTAATAAGAGTATCTACTTCCCAGGGTTGTTATAAAATGAAATAATATTTGCAAAGTGCTTTGGAAACCTCAGGTAGTATATAAATGTTAGCTATTGTGAATCTCTCCATAATCACACACACAGAGGGTCATCTTTATGTTTAGGTTGAGTGTTCAATTAATTCATTCAACAAGTATTTATGAAGCACCTAATCATATATGCTAAGCACTGGGAAGACAGACACAGAAGCCATCCCTGGCCTCCAGAAGCATGTGTCCAAATATCAGTAAATACAAAGTATTTGTATAAATATATATATATATATGTGTATAATCATGATAAATGCAGAAATATGTTTACAAGAATTACACATATTTAACCTGTATTGGATTACTTCTAGGGAAGGGGGTAGGGGGAAGAGAGGGAGAAAATTTTGGAACATAAGATTTTGCAAAGGTGAATGCTGAAAATTATCTTTGCATACATTTTAAAAATAAAGAGCTACTATAAAAAAATTTTAAATAAGTTAATTTAAAATAATATATGCATATATAACAAAATATAAATACAAGTAAATACAAAATATAGTTGCAGGAGGAAAATGCTAGCAATTAGGGGTAGGATTGGAGAACAAGATGAACTTTGGGTAAGTGGGAGGACTTGAGCTAACCCTAGAAGGAATGAAGAGATTCCAAGAGACAGAACTAAGCATAAGGCACAGTATTAGTAAAGACAAAGAGATGGAATATCAAATAGGAAAAAATTAAAGGGACCCATTTAAGCTGTAGTGAGGAAATCTTATCACCTAAATATTTAACAATTGCTAGACCATCACAATACCTGAAAATTCATCATTATAGATCTATTTATTTGTGTTAGGGAGGCATCTCCCAAAAGATACTCTACAAAATCCTGTTATTTTACATAATGGGAATAAGGCTTCACTGGGAGAATTTCAGTCCTAATAATATTTCCCCCTATTATGTAGACCAATTAGTTCATTCAAAAATATGTTTAAATTTCCCCAAGCTCCCTTTACCCAGGTAGTCATCTAGACCTGTAGGCCAGTCAACCCCCCCAAAAAGCTCATACAATTAATATAGCCTGTACTAAATCATTATCTTTCCAAGTATAGCTTCTTTTGAAATCTAAATTCCTGGGAGGTTAATACACCCAGAGATCAACAATATCTTATTCAGATTTTTTAAATCAGCACACTGAGGGAATGGGAATCCTGAAGGAGAGGGAGCTAAGAAGACAGTTTTAGAGCATGGGATGTTCACTTTTCAGTGAGGACAAGCCTAAGAGGCCCACTAGGGACCTGAAAAGAGCAATACCAAGAACAAAATTCAAAAGAACAAACTTTGATCATCCATTAACTTCTGTAGGACTTATTTAGCATATACTTAAATACTGCCTTGTATTAGTAATTCTTTATGAAGGTATGCCTGTTCTCCTAGATTTAAATCATTAGTCTCCTCAAGGGCAGGACTTGATTCTAATCTGATTATTTTTTTATTATCCAGAGAACCTAGTAGGATGTTACATGAATAATGACATGAATTTTGTCAATAAATGTTTGGTGGACACATTTGGCATCCTGGAGCTGAAATGTGCTTGATGCCATTACTTCATTTCCCCCTCCTTTTCCTGCAGGGTAAACTTCAGTTCAGGGAATTCAAAGGATGAGAGGAATGGATCACTCCCACAAGCCCTCACTTTCTGTGCCTGTTCTCTGCTCTAATGGAAAGAGAAATGAATTTAGAGCTGGGAGACTCGAATTCCAATCCCAAATCTGCCAAATATTGCATAGGAGACACTGGATAAATTACTGAGCCTCTTTAAGCCTGTCAAATGAGGAGTTTGTTCTAGATCATCTTTTATAATCCCTCATTG
This sequence comes from Myrmecobius fasciatus, assembly GCA_023553655.1. NCBI lineage: Eukaryota > Metazoa > Chordata > Mammalia > Dasyuromorphia > Myrmecobiidae > Myrmecobius > Myrmecobius fasciatus. Next base: position 22,969 of record JAJPUD010001360.1, read on the forward strand.
CAGTTCTAAATCAAATCATTCTTCCTATTCCCATTTAAGCTGTTTATCTCAGGAGAGCAATAACAATAACCTGGTGAAATTCTTTCAAAAGGCAGAGAACAGACTAGCATTCTCTTTATAGATTATCTGAATTATAACAGATTTGGACAATAGGGAATCATTATTTCAGGGAAAGATGCTGAATCATAGATTA